>PVLD010002474.1:24538-165263 GCA_004027595.1 Dinomys branickii | reverse complement strand
ACATCATATCACTCTGACATATGTGCACCCATGTTTATAGCAGCACAATTTGTAATAGCTAAAATGTGGAAGCAACCCAAGTGCCCATCCAGAAAAGACTGGATTAAAAAATTGTGGCATTTTTATATAATGGAATATTATTCAGCTATAAAGAAAGACAGTTTTGGGGACTTTGTAGGCAAGTGGACAAAACTGGAGTCCATACTCATAAGTGAAATAAATCAGCGATACATGTGCAGGCAACGTATTGTATCACTGGTGTAAAAACCCGAGGGTGGGAATATAAACTAAGAGACATGAAGGAAATCTGTTCTAAAACAAAGAACAGATGGGATGAAGGAAAGTAGAAAAGAAAAAGACAAAAATGTATGTAGGTATATATGAATATGCATATATGCAGGAGAGCTAACATGGTTCTACTATTGTATTATATCACTTAATGCTAAGCAATAATCAATGACGGGTTATTTGATCAATCTTGTATGTCTGTATGTGTTATCCTGAATTTTTTTTTTTTTTTTTGCGGTACTGGGGATCGAACTCAGGATCCTGCGCTTGCTAGGCAAGCGCTTATTCCACTGAGCTATATCCCCAGCCCCACTGTATGTGTTATCCTGAACACACACTTCGAAGATATCAATATGTAAAGCAGCAACTATTGGTGTTTTTTTTTGTTGTTGTTGTTGTTGTTTTTGCTGTTGTTGATGTTTGCCTGTTTTGTTTTTTGTCTTTGGATTTTTGGTTTTGGTGTTTTTTCTGTTGTTGAGAGGATTAATTGTCTGACTAAATTTGCATGTCTGTATATGGGCTTATATATTTACACTTCGAAGATATCAATGGATAAAACAACAACTACTGTTGAGACCATATCACCTTGTCTATAGATTAGTTGTGATTGTACTATTTTTTATGCTAATTGGTGTCTGTTTGTCAATATGTTTTAGTACTTGTATTTTTTAAAAATAAAATAAATAAATAAATAAATAAATAAAGATTTCTTCATATCATTAAAAGGACTTTGAGTTACATGTTCCCTGCTAAAAGTAATTTTTCTATTTCTTGATAAATACATGGGGGTTGAATATAGAATATGTGTCTGTTTCCCCTAAAATGCAACAGAATTGCAAGAAAGGATGTATTTAATTAAACAAAGACAACATGAGAGGCAACACGGGCATGGGAAAAGGTGGAAGATTGGGTACTGAGGGCACTGGCATGCAGACAGGAGGCTGAAAGTGATTATGGAAGGGAAATTGAAGGCAAGCAGAATCTTCTGGAAGCAGTGGAGAAAGAGAGGCTTTTTACTCTGATGCAGAAACTCTAGAAAACTGGTAAGGAACACACAGATGGAACACTGAGGAATTTACCTGAATTACTTATGCAAAGTGGTTAGTACAAAGGACCTACCATCCTTTAAAGTGCCTTCTTCTCCATCCCTAATAGCTGTTTTGCTCACTGTGTACACCTAGACCCTATGTTATGCTCATAGCAGTGACTGGCCTGTATTTCTCTTTTTTGGTTGTGCTCTCTTCGGTTTTGGGAATCAGGTAATGTTAGCTTCCAGAAATGACTTTGAGAACAATCTTTCCTTTTACATTTCACTAAAGAATCTGAAGAATTAAGCTTAGATACTCTCTAAAGTTCTAATAGGATTTGGCAGTGAAATGATCAGTACCTGAGTGTTTTTTAATTTGAAGGTTTTAAAACTTAGAATTTTAATTTCACCAAATGATACTGGATTATTCGTATTTTGATGAGTTTTTTTTTAACTTTAGTAATTCATATGTATATCAAAATCTCCATTTCTTCTGAATTCTACATTTTATTAGATTACAGGTTCTCAAAATAGTTACCAATGAACTTCTCGATTGCAACAGAATCCTTTGTGACTTTGCCTTTTCGATTTGCACTTATTAGGTATTTTCTTTCCTTTTTGATAAGGAATTTGTAATTTTTGTTTATTCTTTCAAAGGACTTATTCTTTACTTCATTGCTTATATAGATTTTTCTTTGTCTCAATTTCTTTAATTTCTGATTTTTATAATTTTTTCCTTGTACTAGTTTTGGATTTTGATGTTTCTTGTTTTGCTAGGACCTTTAGGTGCATAAGTGTTTACTGTTTTCATTGAGTCATATAGGTTGCAGTATGCTGTACTGAAGTTGTCATTTGATTCAAGGAACTATTTGACTTATTTTTCCTTGATTTCTTCTATAACCTGTTGATTATTCAAGTGGACATTGTTCATTTCCATGTATTTGCATAATTTCTGGGATTTATTAGTCCTTGATCTTTAGTTTCATTGCTTTGTAATCTGATAATATGTAAGGTATAATTTTGATTCTTGTGCATTTGCTTCAGCCTGCTTTGTGGGCTAGCATGTGGTCTGTTTTTAAGAATGTCAAATGTGCTGCTGAAATAATGTGTATTCTGTTGTGTGGGACACTGTTCAGTTCAACTTTGATATTGCTTTGTTGATTTCTTTTTGTCCAGTTGATTTGTTTATTTGGACAGTGCAGCATTGAGGACATCCATTTCAACTGTGGTTGTATTTATCTGCTTTTTAAAAAGAAGTCCATTGGTGTTTGTTTTCTGAAGTTGAGTGTGCCAGAGCTTGGTTTGTGTATATTTATAATTGTTATCTTGTCCTGTTGACTTTTTCCCTTAAGAATTATGTGGTGATGTTCTGTGTTTCTTTTGACAATTTTTGGTTTGAAATTCACCTTTTCTGAAATTAGGTTAGTAATAACTGCTTTTTTCTAGGTTTCTGTTGCATGGAATATGGTTTTTCTTTCTTTGATTTATAATCTAAATTTCTTTTTGAATTAAATGTTTTTCTTATATACAGCACACTGTTGGACATTGTGTATATATTCTGCCAATTTGTATCTTTTTGTTCAGGAATTGAGAGCGTTGTCATTGAGCATTGTGACAGAAAGGTATTATCCTTATCCTTGCATTATTTTTGTGTTGTTGATTTCCTAATTTTTTCCTGTTCTGATTAACTGCTGATGCGTTCATTCTATTTAACTTATTGCCATGTTTTGCTTCAATGTCTCCTTCTAGGATACACTTGAGAATATTTTGCATGGTTGATTTGGTGTTCATGAATTTCTTGTGGTCTTTGTTTTATGAAAATACATTATTACTCTACCAAGTTTGAAAAGTAAGTTTTGAAGGAGAGGTAATTTGGTGTTGGAAGCTGTTAGATTTCAGTTTGTGTGTAGGACTCTGCTTGGCTATAGTTCTGTAAGTGGTACATTCCTTTTTTTCTCAAAATTTTAAGATTTTATCTCTGTGTTGAATTTCTGACATTCTAATGATAATGTAATATGAAGAAGTTCTGCTTTGATCATGGCTATTTCGGGCTCTTTTGTGTCTCACTTACGTTGATGGCTATTTCTTCCCCCATATTGAAAAATTTTCTATTATTTCTTTAAGCAGATTTTTAATGCCATTTGTATTGTCTTCTGATTTTGTGCTTATTCCAGTTAATTTTAAATTAGTCTTTGCATCATCTAGAAACTGTTGAATCCATTTTAAATGTTCTTTTGTTTTAAAGATATCTTTGAATAGTTGGTTTTTGAAAGCATCTCTATCTTTTGACTCTGAAATTTTGCTTTCACATTGGCCAATTATGACAACCATACTTTCAATATAATTTCTGATGTCCTGGATTTCTGACTGAAACTTTTTCATGGACTTTCTTTTTTGTTAAAATGATTTTTCATATTTTGTAACATTTTGTTAAACTCAGCTAGCTTTACATTAGTGTCCTCTGAAGCTTCATGGTGATTTATTTATTGTTTTCATAATCGGTTTTTTATATCTCTTGTGATTCCACGGAAGAAAGAGATAGCAAAAATAAAACAAACCTGTGAACAAATTGACTTAGTAGATATCTGTAGAGTGTTCCACCGTATAATATTAGAATACACATTCTTCTCAGTGGTACCTGGGGCATTCTTCAAAATAGACCACATACTAGCCATCAAACATGCTTAAGTAAATGCAAAAGAATGGAAGTTATCCTGTGCATATTATCTAACCATAGTTCAATGAATTTAGAAATCAGTAACAAAAGAAACAACTAAAACTCCATAAACACCTAGAAATTAAATGACATCCTACTGAAGAACCAATGGGTCACAGATGAAATTAAAGGAGAAAGTAAACTGTTTACAATAAAATGAGAATGCTGATACAACATACCAGGACTTACAGGACACAATGGGAACATTCCTAATAGGAGAATTCATAGTGGTGGACTCTCACATCAGGAAAATAGAGCAAGCTCAAATAAATAACCTAATGTTGAACCTCAGATTTGTAGAGAAAGAAGAACAAGTCAAGCCCAAAGCTTCCTTGAGGAAGAAAATTATAAAGATCATAGTAGAAATTAATGTCACTATAAAACATATATGAATCAAAGAGTTTGTTCTTTGAAAGATTCTCAGTGATTTTCTTCTGGGAACTGAAATTTTCAAGTATAGTGGTTCCCAGTTTTACCCACTTAGCCTTGAGGCTTGTGAGGTTTTCTTGGTTGCCCCCCTATATTATAGTCACTTTTGTTTATACAGGTTGTGGTATTGCCCAAGTCTGGATGTGTTCCCACACTTGGTGGATAAGGAAGGTAGGAAGACACCAGATCGCTGTTAGATGTGGTGGAGGGAGGGCTTGAGTGCTCAACACTGAGATTTTCAAGACCAGAACAACTGAAGCAGGGCCTGGCTCTGTATGTGTATGGTGTGTTGGAGAGGATGTGTGTCCTTCTTGGCTCAAGCAGAAACCCCACAGAGAGTCTCTTTCCAGGTTGCTTACTCTCCACAGGTGTCTCTCATGGCTGTCTCTTGTCTAGTCACTCTGGAAGGGTGACACTGGGAACTCTAAAGTAAATAATAGGTCCCATAGCTAATCAGTGACCCAGATTTAAAAACACAACCCTTTCCTGTAATGTTGCCTGACACTGCACATTTTCCAGGGATATGGGGATACCTGTGCTGAGGTCCTTCTGCAACTGCTGGCTGTGAACAGGATGGGGGGAAAATACGTGCTGTCCGTGCAGATCACAATTGTCGCCCCCATCCAGCACTGTTCTCCCTGGAGCAACCTGGAGCCTCTAGTACTCATCTTGTTTTGACAAAGTCAGGCCAGTGAGAAGTTTCAGAAAATTTCATTCCTTTCCCGGCACTGTGGTCTGTCTCTTGAACTTCTCCATAGCTTTTAATTTTCCTGTCAATTTCTTCCCAATTCCCAGGGATCTATTTCTCTCTCATACTTTATTCTCCTTCTCCATGTTATTACTTTTCAGTATCTGGATCATGACTCTCAGAGAGGCTGGGTTGATGGCACTTATTACCCTGATATTTTGCTTATCTCTAAATATATCCATACGGTGCCATCTCATGATTTTCAGCATTACTCATAATCTAGAGATTTCCTACTTTGCATATTAAAGACTGATTATGTTCAAATCTTTCTCAGATTCCTCGTACACTTCCACATCGTCCTTTCAGCATAGTTGTTTGTAGTCAAATTGGTACGTGTGTGTGTGTGTGTGTGTGTGTGTGTGTGTGTGTGTGTGTGTTTGGTAAACCATGTACTATACTATGGGATTTGTTTTCTTTTAAACTCTTGTTTTTCTAAAATTAACAATTGGTTTAATTTTTACCTGCAGTTCACAGGAATGAAATGCCACTAATTTGCTCCAAATTTGATCATTCAATTCTTTCTTCTCTGTCTAATTCCTCTCCCAGAGATTTCCTATGTCCTCCAGTATTTGCCTTGATTCAAAATAATTAGTCTTTAAGCCTGATATTCTCTGTCTCTTCTGTCCTTCTGAGTGCATTTTGTCTAGCAATTTGCAATCTCACTATTGTTGCTGTTGTTATTATTTCGTGTAATCTTTTGTTGTGAAGCACATCTTCCAAAGTGGCAGACTTTACAATTATTTTGTTTTGTTAACTAACTACTTTGCTAGATTTTACGTTCATTTTTCACTATGTCATTTAAATCTTATTTTTGGAAACATTTGTAAAATTATATATTGAAAATGTTAAAGATTGTTTATTAGTTTTCAAAATCTTGTCTTCTACTTTTAATCTTGAAAAGTAATTTAGCTGTAAGGCTACACAATCCAAAATTAATGTTGTATCTTTCATTTTGAATATGTTGCACCATTGTTTTTAAGCATTTCATGTTATGATTCTCTTCCTTTTGTATTTGACCTGTTATTTTTCTTCCTTGACCTTTAAGATTTTGTCTTTATGCCAAGTGTTTTGGTATTTTTCTGTGGTATATTTTCCCAATTATTGTTTTATTTTGTTCTATAACTTTATAGGGTTTTCAATATGCAAATTCTAGGGACTTTTGGTTTATAAGATTGTTTTACTAATACTTCAATAAATTGTTTGCATCATTTTCCTTTACAGGGTTTTTAAACTTTTATTTTAAAGACAAAAGAATGGAGACATATAAACCAGAATAACACCAAAACAATACAGGAAATACAAAATTGTAGAGAAGATAGTAGGGAGCTAACACTGGATGCTATATTACACAACATTATCTTCACATTTGTTACTCAGTTATACAGAAGATGGCTTGTTCAATTAATCAATTTTCTCCACCCTCGTCTCCATTGCTCTACCACCCAATCAGTCATCTTCCCTCTGATAACTGTACTTTTGGGTTTATTCACTCCCTCAGGCTCTCATATTCAGAAGAGACATGGCTGCTTCAAATTATGCTGTAACAAATATGGGTTTATACAAATTGCTATGGCAGGAGGTGGAAAAGCACCCATGCTCACAGACTGCAGATAGGCAGGGAACCAGGTTCACTATGGTCAAGCCCCCATCAATATTGGTCTGGTTAAGTCAGGGGGATTACACAGCCAACCACCAGGCTTCACCTCAATACAGCACATCCAGAGGCCCAGTCAAGTCCTCAGCGTCACCCAAGCAGACCTTTGGGTCAGTCGAGTCCACAGGGTCATCTCCAGTGGACCACCAGACTCCACCCCATCACCGCACTGCCAGGGGCCCGGTCAAGTCCAGGGGGTTGCCCCCAGTGGACTGCCAGACTCCACCCTGTTGTCTTCCTATCGGGGGCCTAGTGGAGTCCATGAGGTTGCCCCCAGAGCTCTGCCCTGTCGCTGTACTGCCAGAGGCTCCATCCAGGTCTTCAGAGTTCTCATGTAGCCTGGAGGGAGGCCCATCACCCCTCAGGCTACTGAGCTCCTTGTCAAGGCCCCCAGGGTCCCCTTATATGCTACTAATGTCTCCCTGCAGGCTGCCTATGACTCTTTGGAGGCTATCCACACACAGCTAGAGAACCAGGTCTGTACCCTAGTTCCAGGTCTTCACCTCCTCCCACCTCTTGATCTCCAGTGTTGCTGTTCCCCGCCCTTTGCAGCTGGGCATTGGGCACACTTACAATGCTGGGCACAAGTGATGTGAGGTCTCATGATCATTGTGGCAGTCCATGGTGTATGCTAAGTTTAGTTATTAGTTCTAGGAGAGAACTGGAGGATTTTCTTGGATGTGTAGAGTATGTTGTCTTTTGGACTCCAAGACTGCTGCTATTCATATAATTTGTTGCTATGAGTTCATACAAGGTTCATATATACAAGCAGTATGGAGTCCTTCTTGGTGCTCATATTAGTAGTTTAGGGTGAGTCCTGAAGCCCGTGGACTCAGCCTGTTGCTGTCAGGGACACATGTTGAGTGCTCGGGTCACCAAGACTCAAGGTGCTCAGAGAGGGAGTTCAGGGTGGGAGCTGAAGCCCGGTAACTCAGCTCATGCTTTCTGCTTGGTGTTAGAGTGAGAAGGGCGTGGGGTCATGTGATCCACCTCCTTATGCAGCTCTCTCTTACTGTTGTGCTCCAGTTCCTGTTTGTTCTTTGGCTGGATTCCTGGAAATTGCTGTGGCCTTGGGATCACTGCTGCTGTTCTCCGCTGCTCTCTGTTGGTAATTGCTCACACAGTGGAGAGATAGGAGGCCACAGCCTCAGGACAGGCCTAAAGCTGGGTGTGATCAGCTGTGGACTGGTTGCTTTGACTCTGCCTTGCCTCAGGGTGCTGATTAGAAAGGTTGCTGCATAGTGGGGATTCTGTTTTAGTGGCTGTTTTAACTTCTCATCCTCACACTGGGTTCAACAACACCTCCTGACCACCGTTGCCTCTTTTCTGGGCTATGTTTTCTCCTCTCTGGTCCTGGACCAGCTCTCGGAACTGTGCTCTCCCTCAGCCAAGTTGGGAGGTACCCATGAGCATGGGCCTCTGAATGTGAAGCTGTAAGTGGCGGAATGAGGGAGCAGGCCGCCGAGGGTGTGTTTGGAGCAGTAACTCCCTCCTCCTCTTCCTCTGACTGTACCATAGTGGCCCTCCGAGGCTTTCCTCCAGGAGAGGTCTTGTTTGCTCTTTCTGAGGGCTGCAATTCTCATTTCAGATCCTTGCTGGGTTGAGGGTACACATTTCTCTCCTTTCTGTCTTTCTCATTTTGCTATATTCTAGTGTCTGGTGGCAATCTTCTGGGAAGATCCTTCTCTACTGCTTACCAGGTCGCCATCTTCCCAGAAGTCCCCTCCTCTAAAGTTTCTATGAGTAATTCCCTTGGATGGTGTTTCCACACAGCTTTTTTACTGTTTTACTTTTTCTTTTTTATTCTTTTTGAAGAGTATGTTTAGTGAATTTTCTGCAATTTCTCCTGCTGTCATTTTGTTCAAAATTTTGGACTCTTTTTCACTTTTAAGGAGATTTTTTTATGCACTTTGTTTTTAGTATCTTCTTTTTGCAATGTCCAACAACACATCAACAGATGGTATCAAGTACAGTTTTATTAGCTCTTTTTCTCCTGAATTACCTTGGCTTCACTTCAGTCTCTGTTATGGTTGATATTTTGTGTCAATTGGGGAGTCTAGAGGTTTGGCTGAGTGACTCAGCAAGAAGCCAGGGTGCTTATTTTGTACACATTCTGAGCCTGTGGAAGAGGAGGGCATGGAGATTGTGTGAGAGCTACATGCCCCCCGGGTGGGGGTAGCCTGTTTACAATGATAAGGGAGGGAAAAAGGTTGCTGGCTCCCATTCCTCCCTTTTGCTCTTGTGGTTTTTGCTGTGTTCTGTCAGCATGAACATTTGCCCTCTGACATGTGCCACTCTGCTTCTGAACCAGCCAATTATGGACTGAAACCTCCACAAGCTCTAAGCTAAATAAACCTTTCCTTCCTTCATTTCGGGTTTGGGTATTTTGTATCAGTAGCAAGAGAAAAATAATGAAGACAGAATTTGGTGCCAGCAGAGTAGGGGTCATTGCTGTTACTATACCTGACTATGTGGTTCAAGAGCCTTCGGAAATGGCTGTGGGAAGAGTTTGGAAAGGTTCGGAGATATTACCTGAAAAAGATGCACTAGAACACCATCAGCTGTTCTGTCTGGGAGATTCTGGTAAGAGCTCAGAAGACGAGAAGGCTGATAGAAATCCTGCCAGTAAAGACCAGGTTCAGGAGGTTTTCATTGGGAAGAAAGATTACATTGGTTGTTGGACTCCAGATGATGTATGTTATGGCTTGGCAGAAAGTTTGTCTGCATTTTGCTGATGTCCAGAGACTTTGAGTAAGACTTAGATCTGAGATTAAGGGGGAGAGTGAACTGATTAATTTGGCAGAAGAAATTTCAAGGCAGTCGAATGTTGGGGAAGTGGCATGGCTATTGTTGGGGGCTTTTAGCCAGATTTATATTCAGAATCAAGAACAAAGAGCCCAGCAGCATGATTTAAAATTTTGTGAGTTTGGCCAGAAAGGAAGCTCCAGTAAAGCTCTGGACTGCAAAGATAAGGCTGAGGAGATCTCTATTGCTAAGAAGGAACAAAAGAATGGAAAAGTGGCCTGAGGGCATCACAAGAAGCAAGTCTCCACCCTTTGAATCTTCAAATCTGTAAAGGTTGGAGACCTTGTCTTGAGAAGGAAGCCACAGAGCACCACGTTCTGGAATGGTGGCGGCAAAGAGAATTTGCTCCTCAGAATTGGATTCAGAGTGCCCAGCAATCCAGGTACTCGACCCCTATGATAGGGCCAAGAGAGAGGAAAGTTTGGTTACTGCTCCAGGTGGCAGCAGACCTTGGCATCATCCATGTGGCCCTGGCTTTAAGTGCATGGAGAAGGCAAGAGTTCTTAGGTTAAAGAGGCTTCCACCCAGATTTCAGAAGGCCTGAGAAACCAGGTAGTGTGCCCCTGAGAGGGCAGTGTGTGAAGCTGTGAGTGTGAAGCAAAAGGTGCCCTGGAGACCTCAGAAGATTAGAAAAGACAGGGCCGTGGATCATCTGAGGAAGACTGCAAGGAGGGAGCAATGCAAGCCTAAGAGAGAAGCTGTGGAAGCTGTAACCACGAGAAGTGCCATAGGGGTGGATTCAGGCAAGCCCTTTGGAGCTCACAATGTGTCACATGTTGTTTCAGATGCTGGATGTGGAATTATAGGGCATGATGTTAGCCCTGCTGGATTTTTGACTTGCTTTGGTTCCAATGCTCTTTTTCCCCCTGTTGGTACCTTTTGTAATGATAATGTTTATTTTGTGCCATTGAATGTTGGAAGTATTTAACTTTTCATTTGTACCAGGCACTGTAACTAAAGAGTTTGCTTTATATCTCAGAGGAGACTTGGGACTTGGACTTTTCAGCAATGCTGAAACTGTGGACTTTGGCAGCTCTTGCAGATGGACTAAATGCCCTTTGCATAAAGGGATGTGCATGAGTCTTTAGGGGGCAAAATGTTATGGTTCTAATGTAATGTCTTTGTATCTAGAAACTGGTTTAAAGAAGTGTGTCTGGTTGCCAAGTTGACAAGCGGTGCATTGTTATGGCTGATATGTTGTGTCAATTTGGGGAGTTTAGAGGTTTGTCTGAGTGACTCAGCAGAAAGCCAGGGTGCTTACTTTGTATACATTCTGAGGAGGGCATGGAGATTGTGTGAGAACTACACACCCCCTAAGTTGGGGTAGGCAGTTTACAATGTAAGGAAAAGAGAGAGGTTGCTTGCCGCCATTCCTCCCTTTTGCTCTTTTGGTTTTTGCTCTGTTCTGCTGCCATGAACGTTTGCCCTCTGCCATGTGCCACTCTGCCTCTGAGCCAGACAATTATGGACTGAAACCTTCACAAACTGTAAGCTAAATAAACATTTCCTTCTTTCATTTTGGGTTTGGGTATTTTGTCTTAGCAATGAGAGAAAAGTAACAAAGAGAGTCTTTCTATTACTTTTTTCCTTGATTTCTTTTCTCTAACACTTTATAGTCATTCTGCAAAAGTCCAGTGGTTTATTTTTGTCTCTTATATGTGAAAACAAGTCGCTAAAGAACTGAGTGTGTGTATAGGCTTGTAATGGAGATCACTATGAAGTGGCACTCAGCAAGCTTTAGGATTAATCAGTTGGGTTTCTGCATTTACTTATGGGTCTGTGCCAGGCCTAGGCAACTTTCTCAAAGAGCTGGCAGCTGGCATGCCATAAATGTCATTCTCTGTGCCAGTGGTCACAGTAGAGACCTGTGTTGGTCTGTGACACTGTCACACCTGGGAGGGCAAGATAAGGCTGCAGCTGAGGATATTTGGCTCACTCCATATTGCAGCGCAATGAACTGCCAACTTTAGAGAAAAGACAGTGCTCCTATTTGGAAAGATTACTGCTTAAGAATGTCTTTGTTCTGACTTCTTAATGTCCTGCTCAGCTTCCCACCTTTACCTCAGCTTTTCCTTTTATTTTCCTTCACATCTCTGGAATTTATTTGGAATCTAGTAAATATTGGCTGTCCAGAGAAGTCTGTCTTAGGTCCAAGAGAGTCCTGACCTTGCTGAACTCTCCACAAACTATATTTGAATTGTCTTTGTTTAATATTTTTCCACGTATCTGTCTCTAAAATCTGGAACCTGATCAGCTCCAGACAAGCTTATTAATAGATAAACCTAAAAAGTACATTTCTGACTCTTACTATGATATTTTTCTGAGTTTATCACTATCCTATACATATAAAATTATATGATTCTTAAAAATTAAAAAGTCATATTCAACTTTTCAATATATTTCTTGGAGTTTATTCTTTTTAATTTTTAAACTAATAGGCCTTTGCATTTTTCTTTTAAAAAAGAGTTTTAGGTTCAATGCAAAACATATTGACAGAACAGAACATATTGACACTTCCCATATAACTAGTTTTCACTACAAATGCAAAGATTCTTTCACTATCAACATTTCACAGTGGTACATTTGTTTCAGGTGATAAACCTACAGTGACATATCATGACTTTTCAAAGCCCAGCGATGAATTTTCATTCACTGTTGGTTTTGTATAATATATGGCTTAAGCATATACTCATCATTACATTATCGTATAGAATATTTTCATTTTTCTGAAATTTTTAATGGTTTTCTAGTATTTTTAGTAATTGTACCTCATTCCTTTCTAAACCCAGAAAAATTTATTTTGCATGCTTTAATTTTTTTTCATTTTCCAGATAGTCATATAGTTAAAAGCATATAGTATGTAAGTTTTTCAGATTATTTTTCACTTAGTAATGCTCTTTTAGGATTTCCTGGTATCTTTTCATTTCATATTAACATAAAGTAATATTTTATTTTCTAAATGTCTTGACACCCAATGAAAAATATCTGTGTTGTTTCCAAGTTCATAATAAAGCTGAAATGTATAACTGATTACAAGATTTTGTGTTAATTTTTCATTTTTACAGCAATAAATGAAAGTTTCTTTGTGGTTATACCAAAAAGTTACTACCAAACACTAGATCATCTAGATATTTTTCTTTGTTATCTTCTAGAAGTTTTATACAGTTTTGTGCTTTACATTTTAGTCTGTGATGCACTTTGTACTAATCTTTGCAGAGGTTATAAGGTCTGTGACTAGACTGAGGTTTTTCTTGTTTTTGTTTGTTTTTCACAAGTGCATGTTCAGGTTTGCTTATGTAAACTGAAGTCAAACTATTTTCCATTGTATTGCTATTTATTTTTATCAAAGATCAGTTTACTATATTTATGTGAATCCATAACCTCTTATTCTGCTCTATTGCTTCATTTTTCTATTCTTTTACTAGTATCATACTCTCTCGATCGTGTTGTTATATACTGATTGTTGGTAACAAATAGTGCCTTTTTCTAAATTATTTTTATCTCCTTTGTTATATCACTTATTCTAGGCCTTCTGTTTTCCATAAGAACAACTTTATTTATATCTACAAAATAACATTCTGGGATTTTGTATGGAACTGCACTGAATGTGAATGAAGTGAAGAACTGTCATCTTGACAATATAATATTGTACTTTTTTCTTTGATAACTTTTGTTAGTGTTTTTGTTGTATAGATCTTGTACAGTATTTTGCCACATTTTTATCTATTTCCACTCTTTGCATGCTAATTTAATGATAATTTTTCTAATCCCAAAATCCAGTTTTGTGCAGTGGCAGTATTATAACCAGTGAGGTTTATGCAAGGGATAATTGCTTTCTAGCTGTTGCCAAAATCCATTTTTTAATTGTTCCTCTATGTGAAAGTGACTGAAAATTGTATGATAACCTTGTATACTGCTACTTTGCCACAATAATTTGTTATTTCCAGGATGATTTAGATTACTACAGATTGTCTATAAAAAAGTGACATCATTTGTAAAAACTGATAGTTTTATTTTTTCATTCCTATTATGTAGCTCTTATTTTCTTTTCCTGTCCTATTCTGTTAGCTTTTACTTCTAGTATTGTACTGTAAAGCAAAAGTGAAAGATGTCTTTTCTTATATCCTGATAACAAAAGGAAAGTTTTCCACTTATTCCCATTAAGCATCATGTTAACTGCAGGGTTTTTTTTCGTAAATATTCTCTGTTAAATTGAAGTTTTCCTCTGTTCCTAGTTTACTGAGAAGTTTTATCATGCAAATAGTTTGAAGTCCATCAGATTCTATTCTTGTACCATTTCATGTGACTGTGGTGTGATAGACTATATTAGTTTTTAATTTTAAATCTGTCCTGAAACACTTGGCATAAACTTTGTCATGCTGAGTTAACATTTTCACATATTGTGTGATGAGATTTACTAATACAAAAGAAGACATAACTTTTCTTGAAAGGGCGGTGTGCTGAGAAGAATTCCTCAACTTTTGTTTGTCTGAGAAAGTATTCATTATTCATTTCTGAAGGAGATTTTGCAGAATACAAATTGTAAGTTGATAGTTTTTTCTCTGAGCATTTCAAATATATCACTTCACTTTGTACATAGAATTTATATAGTTCTTAAGAAGTTGAAAGTAGTTTTTATTGTCATACCTCTATATGTAAGGTAAGGTTTTTCTTTTCTTTTCTTTTTTTCTTTCTCTTTCCTTTCCTTTCCTTTCCTTTTGTTTTATTTTTTTTTTCCTTTTTTTTTTTGAGATAGGCTCTTGCTGTATAGTCCACCCTGCATTCTAATTTGTAGTGATCCTCCTGACTCAGCCTCTGAGTGCTAGGATTACAAACGGGTCACCATGCCTGGTTTTAGGTAAGTTTTTGTTTTGTTTTATGATTCTCTGTACTAAGGAATATACTATTCTATGCCTCTGCATTAAGTGACATTCCCTTTCTTCTTTCCTTCTTTGCTTCTTTTTTCCCTCTCTCCCTCCTTCCCTCCCTCCCTCCTTCCTTCCTTCCTTCCTTCCTTCCTTCCTTCCTTCCTCTCTTTCTTTCTTTCTTTCTTTCTTTCTTTCTTTCTTTCTCTTTTTCTCTCTCTCCCTTTCTTTCTCTATCTTCCTTCCTTCCTTCCTTCCTTTCTTTTTTTTTCTTTCTTTCAATAGTGTTTTAAATTGTCCTGCTGTGGGATTTTCATCTAGAGAGATAGGCTATTTTCTCATGAAGCAACTTTACTGATGCTGGTACTGCCTCAGCAGATTCACATCCAAAGGTTGAGTGCCAAACATGGTGTAGTTGCACCCTTTTATTCAATTTTTGTCTTTGTCTCCTTTATATGACCTTACACTAACATTTTACAGTCTGATGGAATATACATTGACATTCTACAGTCTGACCGGATATGACTTATGTTATAGAGGTACATCAGAGCTGCACGTGTGCACACAGAAGTTAATGTTATATTGTGGAAGTTCCCATCCAACACATCTGGAGGGGCTCTACCACATCCCCTCCTTTGATCCTCTGGTCTCATTCTATATCGTATCAAAGAGCATCATCCTGATTCAGGGATTTATGTTCCCATAACATTATCATGTGTCCATCCATTTTTCTTTTGACCATGATCTCAATTAGGCTGGAGAGAGAACATATAACCAGGTGATCCAGGCAAGGCAGGGTCAAACAAGTTCCCCAAATCAGGAGTGTAATACCTATGATGCTTTTGTATCTCCTGAGAGTTGCTAAATATTTACCAGTTCTCTGGAGCCCCAACCCTCCCAGATCTGGGTTGGAACACAGGCATTTTTCCTCATTAAATCTGTAATCTCTTCTATGACCATTCCCTCATCAACCATTTATAGGCAGCAGTTACTTAGGTTAAACTTCCCACGTATCTCTCCCTCAGAAACAAGCAGCTAATCCAAAGCCAAGCAATTTTCATAGGTAACAGTGTGCATTTTGGTCTGTAGTTTGGTTAACAAGTTAAAAGCTTTGGTTGTTTCATTAGTTATAATTTCTATGGCTGCTTGCAGCCTAATAATGTGATTTAGCTTTTAAATAGGGGTGCAATATCCCCAGGAGCCATGCTCTGCCTAGGGAGCAGGACCACAACACTGAATTATGCATTCAGGTATCATTTATGGTCTCTCCAATTGTTTATTTGCAGGGCACATAATTTTTATGCCCCCCATCTCATGCACTTGGACCCCCAGGTGTTCTCCCCAGGCAAATGGGAGTAGAGAAAAGATAGGACAATCATCCATGATATACAAGACCCTGACCAGTTTGGGAGAAGTACAACATATGTGGTTCTTGCTTATATCTAATACTGTCTGTCTGGGGCCTGCCATTTTGATGTCAACTTTGATATCATCCCAGGCCCCCTTAGACTGAAAAAGTTGGACAAAGGGTAAGGGTTTGTCTCAAAGTAGTCAGGGAAGGGTCTTCTGGGTGGTTGAGTTGTAGGACTTTTGACCCAGACACATTAGTCTCCCTACAGGAGCATGGAACTATCCTCCTCACCAGGCAAAACAGTTTCTCCAATTATTGAGGTCTTGAGAACCTAAACCCCTGAGGTAGATCTGGGGTACCACGTGCCAGGATAAGGTTCACAGGGATCTAGTTGTCTAGCTTCCCATGGACATTGATTTCCCCATGTTTCTTCTTCCACATGCATTGCAGAAGAGACCTTCAGAGCTGGGTTACAGTTTCTGCTAGGGCTAAAAATAAGTTTTTGGTTGTGGCAAAGATTAGAAAGGGGTATTTCCTATTTTCTCATAAAATGAATAAAAATCCTGATAAATGTATCATTTTATCTGGCCTCAGATAGTATTGACCTTTAAATGTGGTATAGTCCCTGGGTCCATGGCTCACATACATCCCAATCCAGAGGCTATTTCTCACTTTGGGTCTCCTGAATTAAAGATGGTAAAATTAAGGGGGTTGCAGATTTCCAATTCACACCTAAGGGTGGCAGACCCCTTTTGGAGGAATGCCACATTATCTTTACTCTTCCAAGTGGCTCACAGAACATAACTGAAGTGGGGAATAAGCCTAGAGATCACTGTAATAGGCAAATTGAATGGAACTCAATTCACACATACACTTATCTTTGAGTCTGTATTCTCATTTCCTTGATAATCCTTCATATTTTAGGACTATCCAGGAATTTTTCACTAATGGTGGCCCACACATCAAAAAGTATCAATACTGCCAGGTAGGGATTGGTAACCCAGATTCTGTTAATTACTGGTCCTTCACCTGGGGAGTTTCAGACTTCAAACCATTCTTCAGGGGTGTACTTCAGGTTCAAGTGTACTGATTTTCATGTTGGCAGAATTGGTTGTCTTATATGTATGCAGCTGCCCTGGATCCTCACTAAACATGGGAAGAGTGTGTGGTAAGTCCAAGTAACTCCCTGGCCTGACCTGGTTAGGTGAATACATGGACCACATGATGAGGAACTCAAGACCATCAGTGAGGGCCCCCAAAAACAGCTAATACTAGCCAAACATCTCACCCATGAGATAAAGGTGAGGACCAACAGGCACCCCTCACCACATTTCTAGATTGTTGGAGTGGTCCCAACAAGGGCTATAGCAAAAAAGCAGGTCTACAAACCTAAATACAGTTAAAAGCAAGGGGTGGCCATACATTACAGACAGTCCCAGAAAGGATGTTGTCCATCTGTGTCACCAGCAGGCAACAGCCTCAGGCTTTTGCTTTGTGCAGTCTAGTCAGCCTGCAGAGTGACTATGGCAGGCTGTCTTCTTTTCATGATGTCCTTGAGGTCATGGTCTGCTTCTTCCAGATTGTCAACTTACATGGAATTGACAACTGTAGGACCTACTCCCAGTCTTGGAGAAGCCAGTTTTACTGAAGTGAATCCAGAAGACTGTCTCATCCACCTTTACTGAAATGGGGGTGGATGGAATAATAGTGAATGGGCCCCTCCAGAGAGGCTCCAGGGATTGGGCATTCCGTTCTTTACCCACACGGTACCCTCTGGCTTGAGAGTGAGCATTTGTAGTCAAACTCATGGTAATCATTCCTTAACCCACTGATGCAGGGTGGCTAGGTTTGAGCTAGGGCCTGCATCTGTTGTTTCAGAATGAGGTTCCCAAGTTCCTTTAAATCCCCCCTTACGTCTTTAATAAGAGAAAGAGGCAACCCATAGAGAGTTTCCAAAGGGGAAAGCCCTGTCTGCTTAGGAGGACTAGACCTAATTCTCAGCAGAACTATTGGCAAGAGTTAGTCCCAGTGCAGGTGAGCTTTCTGGCATAGCCTGCTCAGCTGAGGTTTTAAAGTCTTATTCATTTGCTCTACCTTCCCTGAACTCTGGGGATGGTGAGCTATAGACAGCTTCTAAGTAACCTTTAGTCCTTTGGCCTCTGGCTGCAACACTTGTGAAACAAATGCGGGCTTGTTTTCTGATTGTATGGTAACAGGAATTCTACAACTGGAGATCATTGCTCTCAGAAGGATCAGGCGCACCTCAAATGCCTTTTCCATGTGGGTGGGGAAGGCCTGTATCCAGCCTAACAAAGCAAACACAAAAAGCACACAGGCAAAAACTAGCAAGTACTTGTAGCTGCAGACTCAAAGAAGCTCAGTAAAATGCACAGCCACATTTTCAACTTGGGTTTCCCCAACACTTTGTTCCCCAGGAACAGCCCTTGGACCCTGATACGGGCTACTGCAGGCACACACTTCATATTGTTCACACAGTACCTGATCTATGCTGGAGAGCCAGGGGACATGGAAATGTCAACTTACAGTGGTATCCAGAGCTGTCTGGCCCATTTGGGTGTCCTGATGAAACTTCCTGACAAAAGCTGGAGTCGAGCCTTGGATATTGCTAACTGGCCATCTTTCAACTTCCACCATCCACTTGAGAGGTAACTTCCATCCTCAATCTTAAACCCAGCAATCTCATGTTGTGAGTACTTGAGATGCCTTCTGTTAATGGACTAGGAAACAGCATGTGCCCATGCCTATTGACTCTGCTATTCCCCTGCTGTCAACAGTTTGGCTTCCTGGTCTGCTTTACAGTTTCTCTGAGTGGCTGTGGTGCCTCCCCTTTGATGTCCCCAGAGGTGCATGACTGCCACTCTTTTAGGGGCCCACATAGTACCCAAGGGTTCAAGGATTTCCTTGCTATGTGTTATGTCTCTTCCTTCTAAATTTATTGGCCTTTTTATTTATATAGAGCTCCCTCCACATGAGGGCTGTTGAAGGCATATTTAAAGTCCATGTATATGTTGACACATGTTCCTGCCACTGGCTGAAGTGCTCGAGTTAAGGCAATGAGCTCTGCTTTCTGTGCTGAGGTTCCCATTGGCAGAGATTTTTGCCTCAGTGACAGAATTCATGGGTACTACGAGGTACTCTGCAAGGCATTCTCCCTTTTTCACAAAACTGCTGCCCTCTGTGAAATACTTTACATCATGATTGTAAGTCCAGTTGGCTGGAGAACACCTCATCTATGACCTCAATGTAGTCATGATTTAACTGGCCCAGCCCAGCTGGGAGTAGTGTTACTATGTTCAGGGTCCATACCACTTCTAAATGAATGCTCAAGTTTTTGCATAACATCCTCTGACAGGTGATCATCTAGGCATTCATTAGCCAGTATTATCCCTTGTGTTCATTAATATCAGCACTGAGTGTGGTACTTGGACTGTTGGTTTTTGTCTCATAGTCAAGTTTGTCAGCCTCCACCACTAATAAGGCTGTAGCTGCAAGGCTTGCAAACAGGATGGCCAGCCTTTGGTAACAGAATTGAGTTGCGTGGTGAGGTATGCCACTGATTGATGCCCAGATGTCAGCATGTGGATTAAAACTCTCACCACTATTCCAGTATACTCATGGAGGTAAGAATAGAAAGATTTGGTCATGTCTGGAAGTCCCAGTCCCAATGCATTGGTGAGGACTTGTTTGATCTCTTGAAATGCTTTTTGCTCTTCCCAGTCACATGAGAGGGTTCTCATCTCCTCTCCTTTGTGGCCTTATAAAGGGGTTTTTGTCAAGGCTGAGAAATTAGGTACTCAGATACTATAGAAACCTTCAGACCCAAGGAACTTTTAGAGCTGGTGCCAGGTCATTTGAACTGGGATTGAGAAAACTACTTGTTTTCTTTTAGACCCTAGATGGTGTTGTCCCTGTGGCAAGTGGAATCAAGATATTTAACTTTTTTCTGGCAAATTTGGACTTTTTTTGTTGAGACTTTATGGCTGGTCTCCCACAGGAGAGTGAAGAGTAATCATGTTTCTTCTATGCAGCTTTTATGTGTTTGGTTAGCCAACAGCATGTCATCTACATATTGGAGTAATACACAACCATATTGACCTGCAGAAGAGGCCTTCAGGTCAGTGGCCATGGCTGCGCCAAAAAGGGTTAGGGAATTTTTGAACACTTGTGTTGCCTTGTTCAAGTCATTTGCTCTTTATTGGCATTTTCTAGATTTTCTCTCAGGGAGACAAAAATTAGCTACCTCTGTGGGCCAGACACATGGAGAAGGTAGCCCTCAGGTCTTACCATGTAAAGAAGTTTGCTTCAGTAGGTTAGAGGCCCAAGAGAGGGTAAGAGTTTGGGATACTCAGGTGTAGGTTAATAGAGTCCTAGTTTACTGCTTGCAGATCTTGAACTGATCAGGAGTCATATGTGCCTTGTTTTTAGACTAAACACTCAGTTCAACCCTGTGGTCATATCAGAAGCTTCCTGCTGTCAGTCTCGTTTATAGCCAAATACATAATGGCTCCAACTGGTCACTCAGCACTCAGCACCTTGGGTCTGTGGTTTCATTCCTTGTGAAGCTACCTGGACAACTCCAGTATTCCAGTCCACTACCCAGTTTCTTAGTTTCAGTTTCAGTGAAACTTACTTTGGCAACTCTGGGAGGTAATCAGTCTCCACTGTCTTGTTAAAGGCAGGACTACCAAGTCCAACTGGAGCCTCACCAAATCTGGTAGGGAGTACTCCTTGAACTGGTTCTGGGCTGCCAGGTTCTGTTATGTACCAGGAGCTCTTGCCCTGGAACATGGGGAAGGGCCAACGTGCCCTATGGATAAAATGGCCCCCTAGAACCATGCAAGGTCAAGTCTCCCAGAGGTTTGAGGTTTGGTCTCCAGCAACAAAGGAGGTAGAAATACACCATCCTGGACCACCCCCTAGAAATGCTGCAGGATTTTTGTGTAGAGACACAATACTGACGCCTTTTCCCTAGGAAGAAGCTTTATTACTGCCGGCACTGACTCAGCAGATGTGTGTCCAAAGAGTGAGTGCTGAAGATGTGTAGTTGCACCCTTTTATACAATTTCACAACTTTTTCACCCTTCTATGGGCATACGCTAACATTTTACAGTCTGGGTGAGTACACATTAACATTCTACACTCTGATTGGGTATGATTTATGTTACAAAGCTACGTCAGAAATACACACTTGTACACAGAGGCTGATACTGCTACACTGTGAAAGTCCCCGCCCTGACACATCAGGAGAGGCCCTACCACAGTCCAGTCTACACACAAATTTATGATCCTCTGACCTAATTATCTTAGAGTGCTGGAATTACGGGTGGGTGCCACCACATGCAAACATGATGATTTTTTTTTCTTAAGAAGAATTCAGGTCTTTCCATCAGCAAAGAAAAATATATTTGGATATTTGGAGACTGAAAATTATCTGAACCCATTACCTTTGACTTGATTCACGTCCAGACACATTTCTGTGAAATAGTTTACTGAACAATTACTCTTCAAAGTTACATATAAAGTAAATAGATTCCACTGGATCATTTCTGAGGTCTCTTTCTCTTTATAATTTCTACAGTTCAGTGATAATTTTGCATAATATAAATTAGTCTGATTTTTTTACTGTCTCCATGAATTTTTACCATGCTTTTTATTTAGTTTTGAACATAAACCTTAATTTTACAAAATAAAATATCTAGAAGGTATTCTTATGTATTTAGCGTCATGTTCTCTGAGCTTCCTAAATTTGTGGTTTGATATCTGAAATTTATTTGGAAGAAGTTTCATTCACTTTTGCTTGAGATACTTTGTATTATCCTTGTCCAGTTTTTGGCCTTTCTATAGTTGTAGTGAACATATATTATACCCTTTTTAGTGGTCTTGTAGTTTGACATTTTACTCTGTGTTTTTGTCTCAGTTGGTTTTGGTTTTTGCAATCTGTGTTCTCTGTTTGTCAGTTTTGGAGATTCCTATTGTCATATACCCCAAATGAGAAATTCCTCAGCCTTGTCCACTGTAATCATTAATCCAACACAGATTTTTAAAAATTTTGGGTACATCTATTTTAATATCTAGTATTTCTTCTTGATTATTTCTAATATTTCTCCCCCCACTTATATTACTATTCTGTTCAAATAAAGCTCTTAACCTATTAACCATAGGTTTTAAAATACTTAAGTTGATCATTTCAATGTTCCTGTCATATCCTACTGGGATGTTTTATAATTTTTGTTGTTGTTGTTGAGAGGAAGATATGGTGCCCTGGATAAAAGAACTAAGTAAATAGGGTAAAATGATGGAAAATGTGGGTTGCCCAAAGCATTCTACAGCCCTGTGATCAGCTCTCAGGCTTTTGTTGGGTTTAAACCACTAGACTGTGAAGTTCATCTGTGCTTTTCAGAGTTTTTGATGTCTTTTCTTATTTAGATGAAGCAAAATAACTGTGTGGTTGTATTTGGACATGCCCCTCTTCTAAGTAATTTATACTTTGATACAAATCCAGAGGAACATGCTCTGCCAAATATTTTCCCCAAGATATGGATACTATTGAGAAAACCAAAATTTTGATATATTTAAAGGTAATTCTTTTTATCCTTTCTTGCCTAAAAGAGTTTTTTTAAAAAAAAATCCTGATCTATACTATGAGTATCTAGTAGACCTCCCATAGGTAAAACTCACAAAAATGTATGTGCTTCTCCAAACAAGACTGGTTTTTCCTGGACTTTACAGCTACACCTCATTAATATTAATCCTCAGTCAGGATATCAATTGCAGTTCAGATGCCCCTCCCCCACCTCTGCTTAGTGAGGAGCCTGCTCACGTATTTCTACGCCAGTGAGCTTTGGCACCATTAACCTAAAACTATAGATTTTATGGCAATGGTTTTCTCTGTGACGGTACTTCTTTACTAGATTCATATAACTTAGCCATTTTTCAGTTTGCTTAGCATTTTAGTTGTTAGGGGACAATGGTACTTTCTAAGCTCTTTACATGGCAAACAAGACACTAGAAATCCATTTGTTTTCTTTTAATCTATACATGTCTTCATAATTAAAACTGGTTTCTTATAAACTATATAGTTGGATCTTATGTTTTGACCCATTCTGACAGTATGCATCTTGCAACTGGTATCTTTAGACCATTGACATTTAAAGGGATTCTGATATGGAGGAGTAATTCCTACTATATTTATTGTTGTCTGTTTGTGGCTCTTGTTCTTGTTTCATTTTTGTGTATATTTGCAGGTTTCTTTCTGCATTATATGATTTATTTTTATTTTCTTTCTTAATATGCCAATTAAAGCTCTAATTTTTGCTATTTTTACTGGTTACCCTATAATTGGCAATATACACTTAAATGACCCATAGTCCATTTTGCAACTAACACTGTCTTGCTTCATAGATATTATAAGCACCAAATAATAACCTAATATTCCCAATTCCTCAGTCCTTTCCCTTTTATTGTTGCTGTCATTTATTTTACTTATATGTAAGCAGAAATAAACTGCTATTTTCATTGTATAAAGAGCATGCATATTTTTTGTACCAGGAATTGAACTCAGGACCTTGCACTTTGCCAGGCAGGTGCTTGTGCCACTGAGCTATATCACCAGCCCAAGCATACATTATTTTGAGGATGCCATTTAAAGCAAACCCAGCTTTGAAAAGAAAAACCAATAGATTTCTGAAGCTGTCATTTCTAAACAGATATCTCAGTCTTAAAGTCCCTATCACAGAAGAGAAACAATTAGACAAGCGTACAGCAAATCACCATGCACAATTGGGCCCTTGATACTTGGAAAAAGAAGACACAGTTGATCCTTACAGGTGCAGAGAACCAAGTGACCGCAGAAAAGTTTGTAGGCATCAGAGTCACTTCAGTAGAACACAAGGTTAACAATGACACTAATCTTTGTCTATATAAATCCCTGAGATTTGTCAGATTACACGTAACAAGAATTAACCTATGAAATTGGAATTTAACTATTAGTGTGTCTTCTAATTTTCTTTCAATAAAAATAAAAGCAATGTCAACCAAACATATTAGAAGAAATATTCTAAAACCTTGTGGATTTACCCCTAGTCCTTCCATACTAGTGGTGAGGAAAAGTCTAAAATAACTAGAACTTTTGATGCCATTTCTGTCTTTATATAAAAAATAAACAGGTATGGACAGTGTCAGATTTGTTTTTTACCCAAATACATTTTCCAGATCTGTGTATTTTCTTACTCCCAGTATATTTTCTAGTTGAGCGAATTCCTCAGAGAATTTGGTACTGTGGAAGTGGATATATGTAACATGTATTTGTGCTACAAATAAGTATTTTCTTTCAAGTAGGAAAAGGAATAGGAACCCATTTACTTGTTCTGAAGCAATTCAATTTCCTTGTTGACTGTCAAGCAAGCCAGGGATGAAATTGATCAATTTCAGAAAAGTAATGAAAAGAAATGGCTAGGGATTCAAAATCATCTATTTTAGAAAAAAATCAGTATGTAGATACTGTATGCTTCAAGCTAATAAAATTATGGCAAACAATAAGTACACTATTTTGATATTAACTTCATTAGCAGAAAAATATTTATTTGCTAACTTAAAATGTATAGAATAAATATGAGCCAAATTTTTGTGATTCTTCATACTTCAAAGTCTTTATGTAATGCTTCACTTTTTTAATTATTTCAAATGGCCCCTGTAGCACTGGCAAAATTTTTTTATTAGGTAAAAATAAGCTGAATTGATGTGTGTAGTTATCTTACGAGGCAAGGGGAGCTGCTAGAAACAGACATGTAATCACCAACAAGTGGGTGAGAAGAGCGTTTATAAAGAGCTTTGTTAGTTACAAATTATGATGTCATGTGCAGGTATGTGACAAAACCAAAATAAGTTCTTAGCATGCTGTACATTGAATCCTAGTAGGAGATAAATTTTACCAAGTGTCAAATTGAGTTTGTGAAAGGACTTACATTAAAACTATATATTATATATTATAGTTTGAGGAATTACATTCGTCTTGGAAATATTCATACTATTGATTGTTCTGATTTGTGTTTGCTAGAAATTTAGACTATGATAACAGTGGGTTAGAAAGATTTATCTAATGCAAAAAAACAAAATTAATCACAGTAGAAATGAAGTGACACAAAAGATAGCAATTTTCAAAATGCTTGCTAGGCATTTGTGTGAGGAAAGGAATTGTAGAGTGATCCAGGGAAAGATAAGGGTGAAAGATGGAATGTTTGGAGGAATCATGAACATATTCTGTAGAAGAAGGAAGAAATAAAGACAATTTGACTCCTGAAGTTAAATTTTCAACCTGGATACTGATTTCTTAGGACTTCGAAAATTTGATTGCTTGTTTGTGCAATAACATCCATTTTGTGTTACAAAGCAGTTATTTAAATACTAAGAAATTTAGACATTTAGCTGATTAAAGAGGGAGATAGGTTAGACCAGAGTATGTCCATTTGTAGTACAAGTGACCTCAATCTCCTGTCCCATGACTAAACCAGACATCAGTAATCAATCACAGAACTCCTGTTCACTGGATACAAATGAAGTTTCACAATCTTTATTTAGCTTTCTAGACAATCAGTACCAACTGAAAGAATTTTATATTCAGTAGTGAATTAATTTCTAATCTAAGAACTAGATATTTTTACATATTTTTATTGTACTGGGCTTTATGCTCTCATTCTGTTGTTTCTTGATTGTGCAAACAGGCCTGCTGGTGGAGCTGAGAGCTGAAAAAGAAAGTGAGGAGAGGCAGGCGACTGGGTGTGTGAAGCAAACTTGTTTTAGTGGATATTGGTGTTGAAAGTTCAAACTTGAATATATGTTGTTACCTCAGCTATAATCATTCAGCCATGGATAAGAATGCTCATCACAGTGAAGACTAAGTAAAGATCAGAGAAACAGAAGTCAACACAGGCAGAAAGTAATAGGAAATTAATGTTGACATAAGTAGGTGTCAGAATGAAAGTTCTTTTCTCTTATGAGCAAGGGGAGATGAACATTAAATTTCCTACCCAGAATAGCACTTGAAAAGTCAGACAGCTCTTTTGAAGTACAAGGATTACAGGAGACCAAGTGTCCAAAAGCAAAGACAGCTAAACCCAGAAACCTGGATACTGCAACAATTCACAGAGATAAAGGATATCCAGAGATACTTCTGGGCGGAATTAGTTTCTTACACATATTTGAATGACTGGGTAGTAGTCGCAGTTGTGTCTCTCTTAGATGCATTTATCCCTATATGGCACAAGAGTTTTGCCTAGTGGACACACACACACACACACACACACACACACAAACAATTCAATTTTAAATTGCTTGTTTTTTGTTCAGTGAACAAAACCCAAGTCAATTAGATTCCAATTTTGTAGCCTGCAGACTAATGTCTGTAACATAGTATATAATTATTGGCAAAGCAATTTCCATAGAGGGCATTACAACCTGTCCTGGGTGTAAATGAAGGTGATATATAAGTGGAATTAACAGAAGGTTCCAGATTTTAGGGAGTCTTTGAGTCTCTGTAAGCAAATCCCATCTCATTTTGTCTTCATTAATAAATTCAAACTTCGGTTTCATTTTTTAATGAAGAAAATATTTTAATAAAAGTTTTTATTGACTTCTATATGTGTTAATTGAACAGTCTAATAATCCAGATGTTACATGGTTATTTAAAATACAGCAAGTCTCTTAATTATAAGTAAAGTTGCCATGAACAATATGAATATTAAGCTTATTTTCAAGTTGTGATGCCAAATGATATTAACTTTTGCATTGCGATATCTCACTTTGTTTCTCAAAATAAATGGAAGGCAGCTGCCTCTTTTCATAAGTGTGTGCTCCCTCATGGACCTTTATTCTTTTGTCAAATTTCATATCTTCTCTGTCTTCTCTGGTACTACATAAAGTTGCTCATTTGCAGTTTTGTTTAGAGTTGGATATACAATTCCTAGGCCTTAGTTTTTTCTCTCTTCCACTTTAATACATGCCTTCATTCCTAACTAATGAAATCTGAACAGAATCTTATCTTGTTCCACCAAAATAATTATTTGACCTAGAACTTCATGTAATTGCTTAGTTTACTAATGCTCAATAATTACCTATTCTTATTATGTCCTTCTATTTCTTTGTGTAGAATTAATATTAAAATCATAGATCAAAACTACATGTCCTAATAGTGAATGCATTCCCAGACTTCTTTGCTGCCTATATGGTATATTTATCAAGACTTCTGCTTTTTCCAAGGTACCCTCCTCAATGTGGAAAATAATTGTAGGTTCCTATGATCTCCGCCATGCCATACTCCTTCACACCTAAGTTGGTAATAGCACTGCTGTTTTTGGACTTATATTCTGCAATGTCTATTGTGATTAGCTTGAGCTTCTATATCTTTGCAGCCAGAGCCTTTGTAAATATGCCCCTCTACAAATTATCCTAACTTGATTGTGCTGTCAGCTTTCTGGAGGATCATGAGAGATAACATTTCTAGAGGGGTAACATTTCTAGAAACTAGATTTTGCTCATTCATTTTATTTTCTGACTTAGGTAGACTGTAATGTATAATGTCAATGTCCCTGTGAAATATAACAAAGATGTTGAACTCTATCCTGAGAGCAACAAGCAAAAGGAAACCAATGTAAGATTTCAGGTGGAGCAAGGTGCTGTGTAAGATTTGTTTTGAAAGAATGAGTATGTTCAGTAGAAGTATGATGGATACACAGGCATAGATGTGGCCACTGTTAAACAATATATTTAGGCTTCACAGGAGTCAATTTAACATTAGCATGATTTGCACTCTATATTTATACAAAGAACTTTAAGCTGTATTCCCACAAAGAAATCTGCTCCTGAATATCGATAACAATGATTCAAATGTACTAAAACTAGAAAACAACCAAGATGTCTTCTGTAGGTGTGTGGAAAAGGAATTAGTGGGCAATGTGATGCTCTTCACAAACAAGAAGTGTGTTGTCAAGCCACACTAACATGTGGAGGAAACATAAACATTACTCATAAAGAAACCACTCTGAACAAGGTACCTTATGTGTGATTCAAAATACAGCCTTTCTAGGAAAGGTAAAACTGGGGATTTTAAAGGAATCTTTTAGTTCCAGGAACTAAGAGGAAAAGAAGAATGAAAACAGAATGTGGAGTGTTAGATTGGCACAAATAGGAAATTGCATTGTAAATGTGTCCATATGCACATGATAAACAACTGTAAGAGAGAAACTTCTCAAACCATAAACGTTGGGTGATAATGATGGGTGAAGTACAAGGGTGCCTGCCATAACGTAAACATTGCTCTGATGGGGGATGTTACAGTGGAGAGGACTATATGAATTAGATGTTAGTGACAGAGAAGGCGATATACTGGGAGGCTGACAATGGAGAAGGGTAGATGCATGTGTGGCTCAGACTAGAGATTTCATCTCTAATTTCTGCACCTTGCTGCTGTGTCCACAAAATTATTCTAAAATTTAAATCCTGTAAAGAAAATAAACAAATAAATAAAAACTCCACAAAAATAATAACAGAGATAACGAGATGTATGAAGATTTGTAGAAATAAAATAATTGGTAACTATGTATTCTTGGAAGAATAACGGCACCTCAACCCAAATTGCTTTCCGATCTTCACTACCTGTGAATACGTTACCTTATATGGCTAAAGGGAACTAAGGTAATCAGCTGTAGGTAAACAAAGAGCTTTTCCTGGGTTATCTAAGTGGCTCTAATGTAATCACAATGTCATTTAAATATTGAGAAGGAATGAAGAAGAGTCTGAATTAGACTTCAGGATACTGTACAGCTAATTTTGAAGGGTGAGGAAGAACTGCAAGGTTAGGAAGCTAAGCACTCTCCAGATGGTGGAAAAGGCACAGAAATATATTCTTCCCTAGAACTTGCAGAAGGCTGCAGCCCTGTCAGTGTTTCAGTTTTAGCTCAGTGAAACCCTTTTCAACATTCTCACCTTTGAAACATGTATTAGTCACTTTTCCATCACCAAGAGAAAATGCAAGACACCTGCAGCTTAAAGTAGGTAAGATTTGATTTTCACTCACAGTTTCACAGGATTCAGTCTCTAGGTGAACGGCAGTCTCAACCAGAGCCTGAACTGTGAAAGCACAGCTCCAAGGAGGACATGGCATGACAGAAGAGCAAGGCATAATAAAGTGTTCACCAAGTGACATCACAGAAGTAGAGCAAGAAGGGAGGAGTCTAAGTCAAAAATACAGCTGTCCAGGCAGACTTTCAGTGATCTGCCCACTTCTAATCAGGCCCTCCATCCAAACATGAAATTTGGGGGGGACATTTTTTATCTAAAGTATAATATTCCACCTCTGACCCTGAAAGGCTCATGTTCATCTCATTATGCAAGATATACTGAGTGTATCTCTAAAAGTTGACAAAGATTTAACAGTTCTAGCATTGCTGAAATGTTTAACTTCAAAGAAAATTCAGTGCTTCCAACATCCTATAGCTCAGCACAAACACTTCCACTCCAAATGTAGAAACAGGAGTGTAGAAAGGATTCACAGTAATTCAAGACTAAAACCCAGCAAGGCAAACACTAAATTCTGTAGCTCCATGCCCATGGGACACACCGTGGGGAATTGTGAACTGGCTTGGACAATCCTGCATCAAAGATCTTACCCACTGCAGAACACACAGCCCCTGTTGGCTTGGCTCCATTAACTGCCAGTAGTTTTTCTAATTAGAAAATCTGCATTCCTAACATCTCCAACTTCCTGGGATCATTGTTTCATCTTTTGCTTTATTCTCACAGCTCTACTTATCACCCTCTCAGGAGTCACTTCAGAGCCTGTTGACTCTGCTTACACAATTTTACTTGGCCTCGCAGGCCTTTCTCTGAGATCTTGGTGGAAGCCACCATGTTTTCAAATATCTTGCAGTATGCACATCTGAAAAACAACAACTATATATATGGTTCAGTGGTCTCACTGGTTTGGACAATAGCTGGGCTTCCTTACACCACGACAGCAGTGGCCTCTGTGCCTGGATTACTGCACTCTTCTTATAGGAAAACACTACAAAGGAATGTATTATTATATATCTTTGTGCCTGCTACTTGGTGCAGCCTACCCATTTCCCAGTAGCTTTAATTAATCTTTGCTATTACCCTGATCTGCAAGACTTGGCTTCTTTCCCTGAATGGCACTAAATTTTTCAGCGATAATACTCTCCTTGTTCCCAACTTTGTAGGCACTTCCTTCCTGGTGAAACAGCAGGCTTTTCACAAGTTTTGGCTTTTTTTTTTTTTTTTTTTTTTTTTTTGCGGTACTGGCGATCAAACTCAGGACCCTGTGCCTGCTAGGCAGGCGCTTATTCCACTGAGCTATATCCCCAGCCCCATGTTTTGGCTTTAATTTTTGCCCCTGATGCTCATTATAAAAGTGGCTAAAAGTATTGAGAGTTACCCATGTCACAGCCAGAACATCAGATCTCCTTAAAATTTCTCCCCCAGGTTAATTAGTCTGCTAAATTCAGCCTCAAACAAAGTCTTAGGACATGGAAAGTCATAGAGAAGTTCTTAGGTAGAATATTAACATGCATGACCTCTAGTCCAGTTTTCCAAACAGAAACTTCTTTTGTTGCTGTTTAAGTTTTTGAGTTTTTAATTTTTTAAATTTTATTCATGTTTTCAGTTCATGCAGTTGACAGTCATCTTGGAGAGTGGTTATATACATATACATACCATAGCTTGTTTATTTTTAAAAAATCTTTCCTTCCAGTCCTTCTCTCCTCCATCAATTCTCCTATACTGTTTTTCATTCTTGCTGATATTATTATTCTTAGCATATAATGTTTATGTAAATTGAGGTTATTAGGTGCCTGTACATGCATATTTATTCTAATATTTCCCTTTCCCTTCTTCCTAACCCTTCATGCTTTTTTCCCCTTGGGCCACTTTCTTATTGACAAAGATTGATCTCCTTTTCCCCTTTTGTCAATACTATTTTCTTTATTTGTACATTTTATCACTCAAATGAGGGATATCACATGGTATTTAAGCCAATGTGTCTGGTTTATTTCACTCAGTATCATATGTTCCAGGTGAATCCATTTTCCAACACACGTCTCAAACCTGTCATTCTTTATAGCAGAGTAGTATTCCATTATATGTAGGTACCGCATTGTCTTTATTCAGTCATTGTTTGATGGGCAGAGAGGCTTATTTCAGGCTTTAGCTGTTATGAGTTGTGCTGCTATAAACACTGATATGCATGTATGGTAGTAATATGATGTCTTAAACTCTTTGGGGAAGACACCTAAGAGGAATATCTCTGAGTCATAAACAATTTCTACTTTCAGTTCTTTGAGAAATCTCCATACTGATTTCCAAATGGCTGTGCTAGTTCACATTCCCACTCACAATGAAGAGGGTTCATTTTCAACACAACCTCATCACCATTGATTATTGTTTGATTTCTTAATGATTGTTATTCTTTCTGGAGTAAGATTTAATCTTAGTAGTGCTTTAATTTAATTTCTCTAATGGCCAAGGATATTCAGCATTTTTTTCATATACTTGTTGATCACTGGTATTTCTTTCACTGTGAAGTGTCTGTTCGTTTTTTTTTTTCTCATTTATTGACTGGATCTTTAATTTTAAGAGGGTTAATTTTTTTGAGCTTTTGTATATTCTACACAAATCCTCTGTCTGAGGAGTGGCTAGCAAAATTTATTTTCCCATTGTTGTCCCTTCGCATTACTGATTGATTCTTTTGCTGTACAGAAGTTTTTAGTCTGATACAATTGCATTTATTGATTCTTGCTGTTATTTCTTATGCAACTGTTCTGTGTAGAAAATCTTTTCCTACACTGATGTCTTCATTGAGTACGTATTTAATGTTCTGGTAAGTTTAATGCTTAGCTTTTTAATCCATTTTGATTTTATTTTAGTATATTGTGAGGGATGTGAGAGATAAGGAATCATTTTCAGTCCTATGAATACAGATGACCAGTTTTCCCACTGTGACATGTTGAATAGGCGAACTTTTCTCCAACATATGCTTTTGCCCCTATGTGGAGGTTTAAATAGGTGAATGCATCTGCAGAAACTTCTGTATCCTAAGTTCTGGTCGATTGATTTACATACCTGTTTCTGTTCTAGTTCCATGCTGTTTTCGTTAGTACTGCTTTGTGGTGTAGCTTGAAGTCAGGTATTGCCATGCCTAGTGCTTCATTCTTGTACAGAATTGCTTTTGCTACTCTAAGTCTCTTCTGGTTCCATATGAATTTTAGGTTTTTTTTCCCAGATCTGTAAATATGCCATCAGTATGTTAACTGGGACTGCATTGAATCTGAATAACAGTTTTTGGAATAGAATATGGCTATTTTGACAATATTTATTCTGCCTATCCAGAAATAGGGGGCATCTTTTAATTTGCTGATGCTCTCTTCAATCTGCTTTTTCAGAGTACTGGAGTTTTCTCTGTAGAGATCTTTTACTTCCTTAGTTAAATTGATTCCTAGGTATTTCACTTTACTTGAAGCTACTTTTAGTGGTATTACTTTTATAATTTTCTTATCATTCCATCCATTGTTGGTGCACAGAAGTGCTAATGATTTTTGTATGTTGATCTTGTGTCCTGCTACATTATTAAAGTTTGGTATTAATTCTAACAGTGTTTTGATGGAGTACCTTGGATATTCTATATAGAGAATCATGCCATACACAAATAATAATTTGAACTCTTCCTTTCCTATATGTAACCCTTTATTTTTCTCTTGCTTAATTGCTCTGCCTAAAGTTTCCAGTACTATGTTGAATTAGAGAAATGATAATAGATATCCTTGCTCTGTTCCTGAGTTTAGGGGAATGATTTTAGTTTTTTTCTCATTTAGTATGATGCTGGCTATTGGTTTGTAACATAAAGCATTTACTATATTTAGATATGGTCCTTCTATACGTGTTTTCTTCAGAATTTTTATCATCAAGGGATGTTGAGTTTTGTTGAAAGTCTTTCCTGCGTCTATTGATATGATATGGTTTTTCACCTTGCTTCTGATTATGTGATGTACTATGTGTGTTGAACTATCCCTGCAACTTTGGGATGAAACCTGTTTGATCATTATATGGTCTTTTTAATAACTTACTGCATTCTATTTTCTGGCATCTTGTTGAGGAGTTTGCATCTGTGCTTGTTAATGAGATTGGCCTGTACTTTTCTTTTTTTGTTGGGTCTTTACTAGGTTTTGGGATCAGGGTGATCCTGGCCTCCGTAAATGAATTTGAGAGCACTCTATCACTTTTAAATTTGTTTGAAGAGCTTGAACAGTATTGGTAATACAACATCCTTAAAAGATTTTTAGAATTCAGCACTGAGTCCATCAGGTTCTGGGCTTTTATTAGTTTGTAGATTCTGTAGTACTGTATCAATTTTATTGCTTGTTACTGAGTTTGTAAGCATGTTTGTGTCCTCTTGGGTTAGTTTTGGTAGCTTGTATGTGTCTATGAATCTGTCCAGTTTTTCAAAATATGCTAACTTGTTGGAATATAGTTTTTCAAATTAGTTACTATCTTCTGGATACTACTATCTGAAGATAATAGCTGGATTTATAGCTAGAATTCCACTGTCTGTTTTGAACCACCGTTTTCATTTCTAATTGCATCTATGTAAGTCTTTTCTCATTTCCTCTTGATAAGTCTTCCTGGGTGTTTATTTTATTTATTCTTTTAAAGTATCACCTCTTCAATTTGTTCATTGTTTTTACCAGTTTTCTATTTTAGTCTCAATTGTATTGATTTCCAATTTCATCTTTGTTATTTCTTCTTAATTTGGTTTGCAGCTGGTTTGTAGTTTCTCAAGTATGTTAAGATTTCTCATAAGGTTAAGCTTGCTGCATTTTCCTACTATATGCATTGGTTGCAACAAATTTTCTGCTTAGAACTGCTTTTACTTTTGAGCAGTTTCTTTCCCTTTCACTGTATCTGTTGTACCTTTTTGATCTTATTTACTCTTTCAGTTCCTTATATTAGGGAGATGATATAATGTTTACACATATGAGAGTGGTTTACTTCACTTATGAGTACGGTCTCTAGTTGCATCCATTTACCAATACAAAGCCTTGAGTTTATCTTTCCTTATAGCGTATTCCTCTAAGTAACACTGTAAGTATGACTATACTTCATTGTGTAAAAATACCACATCTTTTTTATCCATTCCTCAATTGATGGATATTTGGGTTGAATGGGGAAAAAGAGAAAAGAAGGAAATGAAATAAAAGGATACACACACACACACACACACACACACACACAAGATAGCTAAGATAATTGCACTACTAATTTCTATTAGTTCATTAAAAGGAACGGGTAGTGCTTATATCTGATAAATTTTGCATGCCTGAATCTGCTGATCTGAGCAACTACTTTGAGGATAATACGCAATATAATAACAATTGTTAATTTCCCCTATCTGTTTTCAAATTCTGTACCATTTTTATTGTTTTTTCCTCTCTTTAAAATAAAAAAATGAAAAAAGAACTGCTTTTGCAGTGTCACAGAGGCTTTGATAAGTTCTTATTAGCTTCCAGGAATTTCTTAACTTTTTCTCTGATTTCTTCTGTGACCCATTGGTTGTTTAGGAGGAGCTTTTGCCTTTCCTGAAATTTCTCTGTGATTGATTTTTATTTTCAATGCACGATGATCTAATAGTATGCTTGGGATAATTTCTATTTTTTATATTTACTTAAGCAGGTTTTATAGAATAGTATGTAATAATATTTTAGAAAACATATCATATCCTGTTTAAAAGAATGTGTACTCTTGCAGAGGGGTAGAATGTACTGTACATATCCATTAAATCCATATGTTCAAAGGTGTATTTCAACCCTGAAATTTCTTTTTGGTTTGTTTGTTTCTTTGATCTATCTCTGTGAAAGTGGGATGCCAAACTCCCCTGCTTGATTGTGTTGCTGTTTATTTAATTTTTTAATGTCAGCGTTTTGATGAAGGTAGGTGCTCTAGTATTCAGTGCATATGTTGATCAGTGCTATTTCTTCGGGTTCAACTGTTGCCTTAAGTAATGTGTAGTGACATTCTCTTCTAATCTGCTTGAAGGTTACCCATCAGATATTAGAACTGCTACCCCTGATTCTTTTCAGGGTTTGGTGCATAAAATGTTGTTTCCATCCTTTAATTTTTCATCTATGAATACCTTTTTATTTGTTTATTTATTTAGTCTTTTTTGAGCCAGGGTCTCTCTGTGCAGTTCAGGCTGGACTTGAGCTCACTTTGTAGCCCCAGCTGGTCTCGAACTTGCAACAATCCTCATGTCTCAGCCTCCTGAATGCTGGGGTTACAGGCATGTGCCACCATTCCTGGTGGAGTATCTTTTTAGATTAGATGGGTTTCTTGAATGAAACAGACTGTTTTGGAACCAGTCTGCCAGTCTGTGTCTTTTAATTGAAGAGTTGATGCTGTTACTATTGAGAGCTATTACTGAGATAGTTATTTGCTATCATTGCTTGCTTTATCTGTCAGTGTATCTTTTGCTTTTCTTTTCTTGATATTAACATTATTAGTTTCTTCTTTTTTCTTACCTGTGTCCATTTCATTATTTCTGTCCCAAAGTTCCTTTATTTTCTCTAGAGCTGGTTTAGCACTTATATATTTTCTGAGCTGGTGTATTTCATGGAAATAATTATTTCTGCATCTATTTTGGATGATTTTTGTCGGATAAGTTAATCCGGGTTGGAAGTTTTTTGCTCTTAGGGCATGAAATTCTGTATTTCAAGCTCTTTTAGCCTTTACAGTTGTGTTGATAGCTCTGCTGTGACAGCAACAGATGTCATCTTTATATGTGACTTTTAAATTTTTCTCTAGCTTCTTTTAAACACTTACTAGTCCTATCATTTAAATACAGGATAACAAAAATGCCTATTTTTCATTACTTTAACAGGCAATATAAAAATGACAATTTTATCAAATTTATTCAACAGATAAATCACCTGGTTGAAATGACACCTGCCCAGGCCATGCTCAGGATAGTCAGAGCTGAAAACAAGATGCTGCCTGAGTGATGCCCTGAGCAAAATCTTAAGTGGTTAATGAACAACAGGAAAACAGCAGCATGAAAAGTTGCTAACATAGCATCTAGGATGTAGATTTGAAATGAGCATCCATACCAGCTTGGTTAATAGATACAAGGCACTGCTCAAGTTTTCTTCCCACCGTGGCCTGTAATTTGTAGATGCACACTGTTTCAGCTTGTTGCAGTTAAGCTTAATTTTCACTTTGAGCAGCTTGCATGCTGCTGAAGGGGTCAGTAAATCACATTGCTGTGTGTGTGTGTGTGTGAGTTATCAAGATGTGACTTGAGTACTGTGTGGTATCAGACCCCTCTCTGCGTCCTAGGCACCATCAGCTGATAAGCATTTTTACGTCACCTCACACTTTTGTCCTGATGTTCCTGTCTTAGAGCTGCCTGACCACCCACTGAAAAGCCTGAAATCATGAGCTCAATAAAACTGTACCTTTGTGGCTCAACTTTACCAGTGGTTTTAGGGCACTGCATTCCAGCAATGGAAAAAGTAAGAAAGAAAACTGATAACAAAGGTGAAGTCAGTCTTGGTCTTACATCTCTGTAATCTGAACCCTTGGGAGCTTGAGGCAGGAGGATCACCATGAGTTTGAGCCAGATTGGGCTATCTATTGAGTTCAAGTCCAACCTGAACTACATAACAAGACCCTGTCTCAAGAAAAGCAATGAACAAAAAATGTAAGGTCATTGCTATGACTATGTCTGACCATTTGACTCAGAAGCTGTTAGAAATCATATGTGGAAGGAAATTGTAAAGTTTGAAGATCTGGGCTAGAGAATACCTAGACTGTTGTAAGCAAATATTGATGGATTAATCTGAGCAGGGCTCATAAAAATAGAATCCTGATAGGAACGTGGATGGTAAAGGCCAGGATCAGAAAGTTTTAGCTGGTAACAAGGATTTCACTGGCAATAATCATCACCATAGAGGTGGTCATGATTTTATTATAGTCTGGTAAAACAAAACTATATTTAGTCTATACCCTGAGACTTCCGGAGAGTGAAATTAGAGATAGTACACTAACTGATCTGATAAATGAAATTTCAAGACAATCCAATGTTCAGGTGGTGGCATAGCTACTGCTGGCTGCTTTTAGTCAAATTTATAGTGAAAGCAGGGGACAAAAGAGAGAGTGGAAAAACTTCAAAGATTAAATTTGGGCATAGAAATAATTATATTCAACATTTATAATAAACAGCTATTTAAACTCAAATTGTGGAAAGCATAGAGTAATTGTTATTTTTCTCCATACATACTCATATCACTTATTGGTAAATGAAATAAGACCCTTATATAACAAGATCCTTATTCTATGCTTATTTCAATATTTGTTTGATGCTGTATGGAGTTTTTTTGTTTGTTTGTTTTTTGGTACTGAGAATTGAACTCATGACCTTGTGCATGCCAGGCAGGTACTGTGCTGCTGAGCTATATCCCCGGCCCTTGGAGTTTTTGGATTATTTTATTAATTTTTCTGTATCTCCCAATCCTAGAATCCAATAACTAAGCTTTTTATGGACTATAATCCAAAAGATCTCTTTCTCCTTTGTCATATTAGAAAATGTTTACCAAATTATATTCATACCAATTATACAATGTTTTTTCCAAGTCTGCTTTTAGTTTTGCTTGTTGCCTGCCCTCATTTTGCCCTATCACGCTAAATCTCTGTTTTCCTCCAATTCACTCACACGTACTCAGACATCCACATACTACCCACACTTTTTATAAACTTCTTATAAGTTAATTTGGACATGTAACAATCATGGCAGGTTTCTTGGTGATATTGGTTGATCCAGTCTTGTTAAGATTTGTTAGGTGTTCTGCTTTAGTCAAATCTCTCTTAATGCTCTTTAGGAAGATTTAAAGTACTTATTTATGTATTCTATTGCTCCCTACCTTGATCCAAACATGTATCATCCTTGTATCAACAACAGGAAATAAATCTCTTTTCTGTATATTCTCACGGTTTTTATTATTTATATAAGTGACACAGTTTAATTTTGTACATTGTATTTCTAACTAGTTGCACTACAGGACTCCCATGTTTTATTGTGCCTCATGTTATACATATACACACATATATATATTTATGTATATATATATATATATATATGTGTGTGTGTGTGTGTGTGTGTGTATGTGCAACATTTTCAAATAATAATTTGTGTCTTACAGTCTAATATTTATATTTCTTTATTCCATACTCAATGAATTGTGTTGACTAGTACCATCACAATACTGCCAGAGAATAGTGGTACTCACAGGCTCAGAGACACTTTCTTTTCCTGTTTCACGGCCCAGGGTATATAACACAGAGGGCACTCTGCCCTCGAGCTACATCTGCAGACTTTTTTGCCTTGTTATGAGGCAGTCTTGTTAGGTTACCCAAGCTGACCTTGAACTGGTGATCGTCCTGCTGCAGCTTCTCAAGTAGCTGGGGTTAAAGGAGGACACCACCCATTTGCCTGGCCTCATAGTCATCTCAGAATTTTCAGGGATTATCTATGAGTTCGTGTGTGTGTGTGTGTGTGTGTGTGTGTGTGTGTGTGCGCGTGTGTGTGTGTGTCTAAGATAGAGAGAGAAACGAGGCACAAACGAGAGACCATATCACAATTACTTATACACCTTTATTTTATTAAGGGTTTATATCAGAAATGTCTGCCAGATATTCTGAGCAAGACATTATAGTAACCTTAAATATTACCTAAATTAAATTTCTACTTCTTTTAAAAATAAACCTAGATAACTACATAAAATTTAGGGTATGTTTTCTATTTCTCAAGATGTGATTTTTATTTATTGTTTTCATTAACTTGTGATTGTCTTATTAAAGATGCTTTAACAAGTAAACCGTATCGTTAAAAATCATTAATAACTGAAGTGATAACTCCAGCCTCCTTTTATTACCTTAGTTTTTCTTATATTAATTTGTATATAATTTTTATTAGTAATTCTCTTGTTTACATTGTTTTTGTGATTTTGAAAGAAGTCATTTCTTTTTATTTTCCTTTTGAATAATTCAGCTATTTAATACTCTATGTCTTGTTTATGATTCTTAAACCCTTTCTGACACATTTAGAGGTTACTACTGATGTTTTACATTGTTTTCTTTGGGATTTTGATGTGTATTTCCAATTCCAAAATTTTTGAGGACATGATCTTTACATAATTTCAGTAATGAATTTGAAATGTTTAACTACACTCTTGTTTATCAGTTTCATGAATGCGTATTTGGCCACAATTATATTTAGAGCATAACAAAACTGACGGCTCCCTCTAATAACACCATCTACTTGGTCAAATTTTCTGGGGTGGATTTTCCCTGACTGGCTTCACACCTCTAATTCTGACGTGCTATCACTTTTCAGTAATATTCCCAGCTACTTTCCTGTTAGCATACACAGCAGAGGAAGTGCGAAAAGAAAAGATGCACAGGCTTTTGACTCTAGACTATGTAATCATCGTTGGAAAAATGGTTATCAAAACGCATTTTCTGTGTTTTTATTAATGGTTAGGGAGAACTGTCTCACCCCACTCTCGCATTGCTCCCCATAACTCAAAATAAAATAAAAACTTAAACAATTTGTCCTTTCTCCCTTGAATTGCTATCTACAGAGACAAATACATTTTTATTTTCTAAGAAGTTCCCATACTTCTTTATATTTAAGCCTTAATTTCAATTTCTGTGATCCGTATCATTCTTTTGAGGGTTATCAAAGACATTTTTCTGCTTTATTTTCTCTTTAAGGATTTACTCTTCCTTTACTACTAATTCAGGCAGTAAAATTTTACCACGGCCTTTTATATTGCTGGCATATTTGAAACTTGCATTAGTATATAGCATTAGAATTAAGAATGCAGTATAAACCTGCTTTTCTGATGTTATCTCCTCCCACACTAAATTCTGTCTTCTTTGTTATCTTTTTCTTGAGCATTAAGTAATGACAAAGACTCAACAGGCAAGCTAGAATTTTCATCATGGAGATTAAAATCCCTTTGGTCCCTGAGCCCACCTAAAAGCCCCCTTTATATAACAAGAAGAATTGTGTCACAGTACAGAGAGTACAGTCCCATCTTTTGAAATTACTGTATTGCTCTTCTCTATCATAACAGAAGAACTACCCACATTATAAGGCAACATTTGGAGAAACTATTATGTTAGAAACAGGATAACTTAATCAAGTAACATATATTAATTGAATCCCCGCCCTGAGATTTGACTTAGGAGATAATGTGCAAAGTAGACATAGCCCTGATGCAGTTCACACTCTAGTGAAATAGACCAACATTACCTGTATATTCAAACAAGTTATTGAAAATGACAACTATGAAACCTGCTAGTGAAAAAGGGCATACACATTATTTAAATGCTCTAACGTTGGGGTTAAATCTCACTCAGAGTCTGTATGGTAAGAAGGAGTGTTTTCAGTATTTGAAGGAGAGATTGTGCAAAGACCCTATGGCAGGAGAGAACAGATTGCATTGAGGAAGTGTGAAGAGAAAGAGAAAAGCTAAAATAAAAGATGAGAGAGGACATAAATTTTAAGCTGAATAAGTGTATATGGACAAAATTATTCAAAACGCTACAGAAAATCATAAATTTGAACTTTATCAAAAAGCAATTGAAGGCAATAAAATAGTTATAAGAATAAAGTAGAGCGAATTTTTGAAAGTATAACTTTATATGCTGGGTTGAAAAAGGATTGAGAAAATATATCCTCTTCATAGAAAATTGTCCAATCTAGGGGCTTTTATAGGCAAATGGTCATAATTAGAGACCATACTCATAAGTGAGGTAAACCAGATGTGCATGTGCAAACAGCATGTAGTATCATTAGTGTAGGAACCTGGAGGTGTGAATATAGATCGGGAGGTATGAAGGGAGACTACTCAAGGGTAGAGAGCAATCGGGATGAAGGGAAGGAGAGGAGGAAGAGGAGGACAGCTGTGTAGGTATGTATGTATGTGTGGAATGGCTGACATGGTTGCACTGTTGTCTCATGTCATATTGATGTGGGAAACAATTGGTGATTAGTTGTTTGATCAACCTTGTATGTCTATTTGTATTGTCCTGAGTATACATTTTGAAGCTACCAACGTGTAATACAACAACCATTGTTGATCCCCTGCCACCTTATCTGTAGTTCGGTTTTTGTGCTGTTCTTGTGCTACTGTGTGTATGATTGTTAGTGTTTTTGTTCTTTTACTTTTAAAATAAAAAATTTTAAAAAAAGAGAAAATTGTCCATTGCCTTGTTAAACCCATCTATTTTTTCAAGATCTGGCATCTTACCATCATCAGCACACATCTATCTACACTGATTCATCCAGTCTTTCTTTATGCACTGATTCTCCAGTCCTTCCTCCAGGTTGAGTTGGCAGTCCTTCTGATCAACCAGGGACAAGTTGTTAGTGTTCTAAGATACAATGTTTTGAGCCTATCCTAGGGTTGTTCTCTTTAATAAAGAGTAGTTACAAGAAATGGACAATTCCTTAAAGTAAGTTACTAGGGAGTTAACATATTATTTAATATTCCAGATTCATAATTCCTTACTTGGGCACACAGACCCCACCCTCCTTTTCTCTGAAGCAACCTGAACAATTATGTGGTGTAATCTACAATTTGGAGTCTGTAAGTAAATCCTCAGAGAACAACTTAGTTTAGAGTAAAATAATAAAGATCCTTTAGTTAAATTAGCATTAACAGTATGTCAAAGCTCTCAGCCACTTAATACCACTAAATTCAAGCCCAGTAAAATAGTACAAAGAACTTTAATTAATGTGGAATACTACTATTGATTCTAAAACCAAGTAATTCATTTTTGCTATAGTTTGAGATGCTTTATATACAGTGATGTTATTCTTTAATATATAAACTTCATTAAATATGACATCATATGCTTTAAAATTTAAATTGTAGTAGTCATTATGTAATTAGGACTTATGTGATCTTTGAATGAATAACTATTTCTGAGTATTTTCAATGGGCTTCCAAAAATAGCCACAATTAATGAATTATTTTTTAAAGAAATTGGCCTTGTCCAAGAACAGTGCAACAGCGATAAATAATCACTGGCGTTGAAAGAGCCATTTGGTCAGTGTTAAGTAAAAAACAATCCCAGACTAATGCACAAGAAGATTTAATTGTCAGTCTTGCAAGGCCCAACTTGAGTTAAGTTGTATTCAATGTACACATAAACCTATTCTTTTACTCCTGTATTTGTTAACTAAAGGTTCAAGTTAATTTGCAGTACATCTCTAGAGCAATGTTTATCAATTGGGTTGGGTTTTTTTTTTTTATAAGAATGCCGTTGTCCATTCAAATTACTTAATCATTAAAAATCACTGTTTTTAATTTCCTAGTGGCATTTCCCATTGAAATGACATGCAAGTCATGGCACGGGGTGTGATGTGAACAGCTGCTAATGACCTGTACTTACCTTGGATGCCAGTTACCCAACTTAAGAGAAACTCATAGTATTGCTTTACTGCAGGAAAACTGTTAAAAGAGGACGGAAGAAAAAAATAACTTCTATTTTAAGTACAAATATATTAAATATGTAAATACTTCTGTGGTAAACATACTCTAAGGTACCCCTCAGTGTCCCTACCTACTGGTCTTTACGGCTTGTGAAATTGCCTTCTGACTGGGGATAGAATCTGGGACCTGCTTGTAGTCACTAGGATGTTGCAAAGATAATGAGATGCACCATTACTGAAATGCAGTGTGAGATTGTAACTCATATTGTTGAGAGAGTATTATGCAGTCTTTGTGCTAGTTCTCATGTTAGGGACACTCACATAGTAGGCAGTTGCTTTGGCGTCTAGCTGTGACCACATAAACTATGGAGAACCTCAATCTTGTGACTCACAAGGAACTAAATGGTGGCCAAAAACTTCACGACAGTGAAGAAAGTGAATGTCTCCCTAGCTGAGATTCAAATAAGATTACAGTTCCATTTCAACCAGCAGTTCCACTGCAGCTTTGTGAGATTCTGAAAAATTTGCTAAACTTCTTCCAGACACACACAAAGTATGAGACCATAAATATATTCTCCTTTTTCAGTCACTAAGTTTGTAGTAATATTGTTATACAGTATTATAAGTCAGAAAAGAAAAATGTATCAGTCAGCTTTCCTGTCACCCAGACATGACACTTGATATCTAGGATTTAAAGGAAGAGAGATTTAATTTGACTTTAAGGTGAATTCAACCCATAGTCTGTGAGCAGGAACATCACGATGGAAAAGCATGGTGGTGCAAAGGTGTTCAGCTGTGGACACTCTGAAATCCAGGCAGGTGAACAGCCCCAGAAGAAGAGGATCCACTGTCCATGGATTGTACCCAAGTTCACACGTCTATGACTCACCCAACACACCAAGAAGCAGGCTCTGCTGGTCTGCCTGGCATCTCTTAATCCAATGGAGTTGACATATCTGATTTAATGCCCGTAATGTATGTACATAAATCCATGTGTTTTTAAAATTTGCTTTTGCATTATTGGAGATTAAACCTAGGGCCTTTGCACTGAGCTACATATGTTATTTTTTAAATTTTTATTATTTTATTCTGAGACAGGGTCTTGCTAATTTGCTAAATTGCCCAAGTTAGTCTTAACCTTTCCATCCTCCTGCCTCAGCCTTCCAGAATGCTGGAATACAGGTTAGTGCCACCACACGTAGCTTTAAATTTGTGTTTTTCATATAAAATATAATTATTTTGTGATAGACATATAGTAGGTTAATTTCCATTATATATTATCTGTAAGATAATTAAAATATGTAGTTCAGAGAAAAGATGACTTTCTGTCATTCTGTTTTGAATAATTTGTAATATTACATTCTTCTCATATCTCTGGAATAAGCTGAATTTAGTCATTCAAGAGTAAGTTTAGAGGATTAATAATTCATGGTACACTATTAGATTTGATTTTGTAATGCAGTATGTAGGAATGTTACATTTATATAGTTAAGAAGATTCAAACTACAAAATCCCAAAGAATGATAGAAGAAAAATGTTTTTTTTAATGGGAAACTTAGTCACTTTTGATTTATTGGAAAATACCTTTGGTATTTATTCTTAAAAAATAATGTGCTGGGATATAAAATCCTAGGTTGATCTTTTTATCATAATTTTAGAAATACTATTGTTCCCTTTAATTTTTGATGTTTTAAACTATTTTAACATTTTATAACCTTATTTATTCTTTCTTTTTAGGTTTTCATTTTCTTCGGTAAACTGCTACGCTGAATTTCTTTTTAAGTTACTGTGTTTGGCAACCATTATACAGGAACTTGCAAGCCTAACAGTTTATGTAACTCTAACAGTTTTCCTCAGGTCTACAATGGTACATTCATTTCATGTTTGCATAGTTTGCTACCATGTTCTGCATTCTTTTATCATAAAACACTTATTGGATGCATGATAATTTTTATTATGTTCTTTCCTCTTCTGTTAAATTATTTTATGTTTTTCAATTTATAATAATCTTGTTTTGTTTCTTCATGAAAATTTCCTTAAGTCTATCTTCCACTTTACCAGCAACCTTTTACTTTCATACATTACATGTTTAAATGAGTACATAAATTTACATACATATGTGTATATATACATAAATACATATTTAGGAAAAACTCTTGTTCTTTTTTTGTTCTGCTGATTGTTTCCTTGTACTTTATTCCTTTCTTACAGTTGTTTACCTTTAATCTTTTCATTACATTTTAGCAGATTGTTTCATAATTGAAATCACATGAATATCACTGTTGTATGTGTATGCTTGACTTACTCTGTTTTGAAATGGAAATGTGAGTTTGGATCTTGAGCCCGTTTGCAGGGTCTTTATGCTCACTCATTAGGTGTACCCTTGCTCAAAATTTTCCCTTTCCACAGGAATATGTGTTTGTCTTTGGCAAGAGCTTTAGGAGTAGGGCCACTTTTCAGTGTTAGTTCCTTTGTTAAAGAGTTTCCAGACTATGCAAATTATTCAAGATGGCATCTCAAACCAAAGAATATTGACTGCTATATTCACACTCTCAACTGGATTCTGTTTTTGTTTTTGTCTTCATAGAACTGGCTCAGATGAAAATATTACTGTTGTCATTTCCCTATTGCACCTGAAGTGTTCTTTCTAATCTGCACTTTCACTGAAGGGGAGGCATTTTGATGTATGCTGCTTCGAGGCCCAGTCCTAATGCAGTGTCTTTTCAGAAGAATTTTTCAGTTCCTTTCTTTGTGAAAGGTGATCTCCTCTTATTCCCCAGAATCAAGTGTGCTGCACAAATAGATTGTGAAATCAATGTTTTGGTTTTTGGATTTTAGGTATTTTTATTTCTTGTTAGTAACTGTCATTAGAGGCTTGTCATTTAAAAGATTGTTTACTCCATTTTCTCTAACATTTCTAGTTATTTATAGGGAGTTTTTTTCATAGTATCTAGTTGTTTTGAAAGCTTTTTCAGGATGCAGGTTTGACTTTGGTCTTTCCTAAAATCAACATTACACTGACACTATTAAAGGTTGTCCTAGGATTTAATTTCACCATTTCCATAATAATGACCTTTATAAAGTAGAACTCATTTCCTGTTTATCACTTACTGGACTCTCAATTAACTTACTGTGAATAATCCATTATCAGCACAAGTAGGCATAAACTGACATTGACAGAAAAGGTCTCCAAATACATATTGTGATTCCATTTCTATGCAGTTAAACAGGGAACAAAACCAATAAAAAATGGTATTGATCAGAACTGTGGCTACCTTAAGATTTTTGGCTAAGAAGAATTTTAAGGCAAACTTCTTGCATGCAACGAGAGTTTTATATTTTGATGAAAGTGGGTGATTATGCAAATGTTTACTTCAAAAATTAATCAAGCTTTATTCTTGAAGTCAATGTCCTTTATATGTTTTGTGCTGTTTTTATTTTAGTTCAATTTAAAAATAAATGAAGGCAAGGTGTCTTAGACAAGTAATATTCACAAATACCAGAGCCATTAGGTTGACTCCTAACTTAGTCTTTTTTTCTTTTATTTTAAAAATGTTAATAATTTTCTCAAAATCTAAGTCCCAAATTAAAGAGCTAATGACCTCTTCCAGAAGTAAAATATAAAGCCCAGAATTTTTCTGAACATGACTAATCTGGCTGCCATTATTAACAACCACGCAGGGCTGGAACTGAAAATAGCTCCATTTAAAATGCCTGCACTGGAGGATCTGTAGGGGCATAACAGTCCTATATTTATGTCTCTGAATGACTGATTATGCTCATCTATCAGCAAATTAAAGAGACAAGTGAACATCCACTGCTAACCTTTTGCTTTTCAAAACAAACCTCTACGATAGACCTCTATGGCCATTTACTGTCCATCCTCGTATGACTTCACTCTTAATATCCAGCATATTACTGGTTTCCCTTCAAATTCCATCATTTCCAGGATGTTGTTTATCTTGATTTGATCGGTTCCAGTAAGTTGCAGAAGGTTAAAGGAACAAACCTAACAAATAAACCCATTGCCTTACAAGTTAGAACAATCTGTGGATACTGTGATCCAATCTAAAGCTTGCATTACTTCTATCAGTATGAACTGTTTCCCTTTCAATAGTTCTTCTTCCCAGATTTGTGATCTAGAGCAAGCACCATAGGTATTTATGATGTACTTAGAAAGGGCAATAAAGTTATGAGGCAACAGTAAAAATAGAATTTCTGATCTGTTTTGCTGTGAGTAGTTTGTGATATCAAATAATTTAGACAAGCTGGTAACTATTGCTTTGAGATTAGTTGTTTGCCAAAAGTCCTTTCCATAGAATAGGTCATGGAAGAGTCAAATTTGGAATCAACTGAGAATGTATTGTATTTGTATTTCTATATTGGTGAAATCCAGAATTTTCAACAAAATATCATTAATTCTTAAAGGAATGGCTGCCAATACTTGTATATTTTTGCACTCCTTCCACCTTCATGAACACATCTTTAGAAAGACAAATGTTCACTAGAAAACTGCATTTTCAAAAAGGAAAATACATATTGCCACTTTTTATAAACAACATGTTGCTTTATTCTGTAATTTTGTTGAGAAGACTTGAGTACAGAGTGTTAATTTAGGGAGTTTCCTACAGAAGCAGCAATGATGGAATAGAATGAAAAACTAAGGGAAGAACGATAGGGACTGTGTTCCACAGAGACCTGTTAAGGGGCAGGTAGGGTACCTTCCAGAATCATCTCCATGAAGGGCTATAGCCAACACTGGCCTTAACATTCTAGGAGAGTTATTCTTACAGTACTGACTGTCCTAACCTTCCAGAATAGCACATGAGCACAGGGACATTAGAGAGGCTGCTTGGTAGAATGAGTGGAATTTGGTGCTTGCTGGTGTACACTGGCATCGCAACGTGAGTAAGGACTTGGAATGAACAGCCCCCTGCAGCTGTGGTTGAAATCAGATGTGAAATAGGTGGATATGCAACAGAACGCCACAGCCATTTAGCACACATGCATTACATTCAAGAACTCTGTAATCAGGTGGAGATAGTGATTACTATTACTCAAAAACAGTCTTGACAAGCAAAGTGAATTTAGTATATTACTGAATTTTATGTTAGTGAACGTTATTATGTTTCTTGGTTATTATTTTCTATGCTGTTTTAAATTAGTTAACTACTTTCACATAATCTTAAGTCATTTTTAAAAGCCTTGTGGTCAGGTTTAGATGTAAAGTATGACCAAAAAATATGACGATAGCCGGGGATATAACCCACAGTGCCTGCCTGGTAAGCATGAGGTTGTGAGTTCGATCCATGAGAACAACAAAAATATAATAATGGTCTAAATTAGAAAAAATAACTATAGGTAAAAGCCACATGGTCTTTAATCTCCCTCAGGAGACTCCCTCCTCACTTCGAACAGACTTGTCCCATTGCTCTTGCAATTTTTAAAAGCAGCTCTGGAAACGTCCTTACATAAGAGTCTAGTTCTGCTGCCTTGGCTGCCTCAATGCCTTGAATAGGTTCAAAATGTTTAACTTTCACGGTCATTTTCCCACTGGGAAGGGCTGCACATTACACAGTGCTGGATCCAGTGAGTAAGGTAGATGTGCACGCACTGTAATTATTTTATTTGACAGAAATTGCTGTAAATGTAAACTGAACTACTTTGAAAAGTGCCAAGAATGATGAGATACAGCTGTTTGACGTGAGGGGCGGTGCTCTGAGAGGGGTAAATGGCGATGTGTGTTTAACCGTAATGGATTCTAAAAATTTGAATGGCCATTGTTATTTTTTTATCACACCGCCTATGAATGATTTACAAATTCTTTCCTGGTGCTTTGATGGGCCGTGGTGAATAAGGACCAGTGACATAAGGCTGCAGGGTTACTCTCTGCTGTTTCTGACTTTTTCTCTTTGAGCTCATCAGTCTTTCCATGGTTTTATGCAATGTCTAACTCAGACTGCTCTGACTGGATCTTTAATAAACATGCTTGGTTGAAGAACAAGAAACAAAACAAAACAAAAACACTATATTTTTTGTAGACAAACTAATCGTTTCCCAATTTTGTACTTTGCTAAATACAATGGTTAACATTATCTAATTGATGACATTTTCTGTATGTGTTTTATAGCCATTATACACACTCAGACACTTACGTGACATGAAAGTATGAAAAGGGAAATGCACTCTTCTATGCTATAATAGACAGAACTCTTTTCAAACAATCTTCCTCAAATTTTGATCCTTAAGCCAGTGACATTAGTACCCTTAGCAGTCAGTTAGATGAGCAAATCTGCGGCCCAAACATAAAACTTACTTAATAAGAAATTCTGCACATGTGATTCAACACTGTGTTTTCTGTACTCTTCAGGTGAATTTTATATCTACTAAAATTGCAAATTTCTTTAATAAATGAATCTTCAAAAAAGCATGAGTTTTTATATCTTAGTTAACTTAGAAGATCCTGATTATAGTATCGACAACAACCTGATATTTCAGGCACTTTATCAGTCTTCTCAAGAAGAGCCCTATGGAGGTATTTGGCAAAGCAGAAGGGCATGGAAAGTGAGAGACAGAAAATATGGAGAAACGATGGCAGTATTAAAAGGAGTGATGTCAACTCTTCCCTGAGTGCAAGCCTCAGCTTAACTACTTTTTAATAAACACTTAGCTGCTCGGTGGATGCCAGCCCCTCTCCTGTATGACAATTTTCTCTATTAAAACCAGGGGAAGTTGGTGGTTTCTGTTCTGAAACTAGTGAACTGCTCAGAGCTGGTGGATGTAGGAGCCTTCATTTTTCTATCACTCAACATATTTCGTGTGGAAAACAGCGTATCTTCCTAAGACAGGAGCTACCAGCGAGCAGTCCCTGTAGATATATCTGTTCCAGGGCACTCGCCAGAATTTCACTCCAACTTTACTCCTGCCAGTCCTTGCTACAGCTCAGGCACTGTTCACTTCTTCTTTAGCGTGTTTTGGGTGAGATTTCCTCGTTAGGCTTACTTTGATAAACTCTGTTGCCTGTGTTCTGCCTTCATCACACCCATTCGCCTCCTGTGTTCCAGTATCAGCTTACCCTCACTGCAGTGTGCAAAACCGACTTTTCTCACTTGATTGAAGATTGAGCTAAAGCAGTCTCTTTGGGGCCCAGGGTCTGTGCAGCTGACAACACTTTTCCGCTTCTATGTTCACTGTTTCTGAGTCAGCGCACTGAGAAAAATGTTCTACTTTTAGGGGTGTTTTAAAGGCAGAAAGGGTGATGGAGAAACAGTTCTCTGTAACAATTTGCCTTTCATATTTTCCACCGCTTTATTGTTATCGTCCCCGCTCACAGAATAAGATATTTATTTGGAAATAATTAAGAAGGTGAATACTTGTAGTGCAACTGCACTGTGGACTTGCTGTCTAGCTCTTGTCTGGCTGCTGTCTGGGTCCACTTCAACGTGAGAACTGGACCAAGAACTGGGAGTTGCAGTGGTTAACTCCATCCACGTTTAACGCCTTCTCCTCCTCTAAGAGTAATAACAGTTCCACCAAGGGCGCTTCTGGTTCTTCTTTTAAAAGTGAGTGTGTTTCACGAGTGTGCATTGTTTTATTTAGTATACTTTCACTGAAAACTCATATGTGAGTGGTCTTTTTTAAATTCACAATTGTCCTTGGAAATAAAATACTTTTCAAATTTCATGAGTTCCTGAATACAAATTAAAGTAGCATTCAAATAATAGCCTTTACATCATTCTGTAAAATCTATGTCCTTTGAAGATGCGCTAAATGCATACAATGATTATTTGCAAATATTACTTTTTCCATAAGAATATATTATTACATATCTACTATATATTTCTATCTATCATCTGTCTGTTGCATTTGTCTATTAATAACACATACAATCATAGTAATGAAAATTGTAATTCTAAATACATTAAGCTGAAACTGAAATGATCTGAATAATTTTCAGTTGTTTCACTGAAAATATAATTACGTATAATCTGATAGATACTTGTTGAATTTATATCTGAGTGATGCTTTATTTATAAAATAATAGCATAGATGACATTTAGCTTTTTATATTTTAGTATATTTTGTGAATAATAACGGTCATAGGATTTTTTTAAGATACCAAGCCCTCAACACACTATTGACAAACACTTAGATTTTATGAAGATCTTATCAGAAATGTAGACAGCATTCAGGAACACAGGCTATAGCATCTCCTATAGCAGAAAGTATACATGTTTAAATTTGGGATTAATAAAATATGGTGTAGATTCCAACAAAATAGTCTGGATTCACTACAGTTTATGTTTTCAAAAATGTATCATGAGAGAACGTTAGGCACATACATTAACAAATAACCATGAGTAGCTAATATTTACTTTGTGAAATATACAGATATAAGCAAACAATGTGGCCAAGAATACACATCAATACTTAAATTAATTTAAATATCGATACGTAAATGTAATCTTTATGATCTATATTTTTATATATTTTCATAATTTATGATAAAAGCAGTAATTCCTTTCAAAGATTTAATTGAGTATTCCTCACGAACATGAACCTGGAGTTTGAGTGCTAAAACTATTTGCCAAAGTTATTTACACCCACATTATCCAGAAGATTGTGAGGATCTGAAGAAACAATCACATAAGAAAGCATAACAACTTCTGGCTTCTGGTCCAGCATAGGAGAGACATAGAATTGTTACTTACTCTAACAATGAAAAACTGAAAAATTAGCAGCTGTTCTTAGTTCTTTAAGAGAAATAAGATTACAGAGAAAACTGCTGCCCATAAAATTGGATGGTAAATACAAAGGATCATCACTTACTATAACTGAAACCCACAGAAGTAGGGAAAGCTGGACTGTAATTGACATATTGCATCAATAAGTAACTGAAAACTAAGAACTGCACAAGACGCAGTCTTACAAAGACTCTGTATTTTTTCTGAGTGTCACTTCCAGTATGTCCTCCAGGTTCTCACAGTGATTATCAAAAGCTTGTTTTCATTCCAGATATGAAAAATTATCATCTGGAGATACATCAGAATATTTTGTTCTTTTTAAATTTCTCCTTAACAGTGTCATCCTTAGTTGAAGCTAAAGCAAGCCTAATGTGCTGGAGAATCTTACCTACCTAAAGGAAGGGAAATATACAATTCTAACTCTCTCTAGTCTGGCATGTAGAAGAAAAGGAATACACAGTTGCAGCCCAGTATGGCTATCTCATTCCACCAAAAGAAGTAGACACTGAAAAGCACTTGTGTACCACACAGGCTCACTAGAAGACTGAGACCTAATCATAGGAATATAGAATATAGAGAACTTGCCTTCCCCACACACCTTGCCATTATGTGTGAAGGGTTATTTGTGCCAGGTCTTTCTGTCAACTTCATCATTTCTAGTCATCAATAAGAAAAATTACCAGACCTACTAAATGGTTTAAAAATAGTTTGAAAGAGAAGTCAAGTACTTCAAACTTGCAGTGAGATATAGCAGAGGTTTTGGAATTAGTAGACTGAAAATTAAAGCCACTATGATAAATACGGTACAGCTCTACTGAACAAAGTCAACTATACGAACAACCAGGGAAGCAATGCAAGGTGGAAGCTGGAAATTCTAAGGAGGCTTCATGCAATACTTACCATAAAAGAGAGTGCTGTAACATTTATAAGGCCTAAGGGTGTAATTCGGTGGTAGAGGATGTACTTAACACCCCCACGGTCTTCAGTTCAATTAGCAGCAAGCAAAACATACCGTACTAGAACAGAATTGGAAGAGCCCATTATTCGAGTAAACACATCTGAGGAAAGGAATGTCTGAGCATTAGGATAGTTCAGTAGAAGTCTCCAATTCTCTTTCAAGAAGCAATGAACCAAAAGAGAGAAAAAAGGAACATACAAGAGGTGATTAAAAGTACATAAGATGTTTAATGAGTTTATTTAAGGAAAGGCACCTTGTTATCAATCCCCATGAAAATGCTGCTCATCACTTCAAATCTAGTCACTTATCCTCCTTGTCACTTTCTGAAGCAGTGCTGGACGTTCTCTTATGTGAATCTTTTTATGGCTGCCTTGATGTTCTGAGTTGATTCCACATGTTTACAGAAAGTTCTGTCAAATAAAAGTAGTAGAGTGTTTCCTCACCCACCTTATAACACAGATCTGGTGCTTACAAGTTCTGGCTCTTCCACGAAGTCAAAATGGCCATGGAAAGTCAATGATTTGAATCAGTTTAGGACCTCAAAGCAGTCACTGCATTGTACATAAAGACATTCATGATAAGCTTTCAGAGCCGCTTCCACAAGCGGCCAGTGTGATGGGACACGTGTGTATAATGCAAGGCAAATACTGTGAGGGTGTTGATGGCAATGTGTCTTTAACTGTGGTATTCTTTCATTTAAACACAAATGCATTTTTCTATTATATCTCATAATATCTAAAAACTGTGAGATAACTACAGAATATGTAACATTTTGAAGAAGAAAAATGTATAAAAATATTTTTAACAATAATAAAATTTCCATAATTAATACCAAAGAGCAAAACATAGATCTGAGATGCTCAAAGAAAATAAACTATATACATTCCTCTATTGATGAGCTTATAAGGTATTTGTAGATTTACCTATTATAAACAGTGCTGCTATAAACCTAGGTGTGCATGCGGCACTGTGATATGGTGACTTTACATCTTCTAGGAAAATACTAGAAGGGGAATAGCTAAGTAAAACGGAATTTCTATTTTCAGTTTATCGCAAATCTCCATACTGATTAAAATATTAATAAATATTAAAAAAGAGCAAATTAAAGATAGATAAGAGGAAGTAGGGAGATCTTTTTCAAATGGGAAAGGGAGCAAGAGATGGTGGGAGCAAACAGAGGAGGTAAAGGGATGGGAAAAAGAATCCAAGGGGAAAAACAGAAATAGAGCTTCTGTAAACAGGAAGGGGAGCAAGAGCTAAAGGAAGCAGGGAGGGATTGGAAAAGGAGAGGATAAAAGAAATTAAGATGTCTCATTACACATATGTGTCTCCATGGTAAATTTAATCATTACGTTCTGCAGACATATACTAGTAAACTATAAAAAGAAAAGAAGCCAGATGAAGGAACACCTTAATTATGCAAAACAAAGTTGTGAATTAGACGTGACTCCTCAGTTATTATGCAAAACACAGTGGAATGTAATACTAAAATCTTTCAGAGAAAAATTTTGCCAACTTAGATTGCTGTACCCTGTAAAATTTTCCTTCAGAATTGAAGAACAAATAAAGAATTTCTCTATTAATCACAAGGAAGGCTATGTGTGGCTTGTAGACAGGTCATAAGAGAAAGGCTAAGAGGAACTTCTTTAGAGAGCAGGAAAAAAACAGAGCAGAAACTCAGAACTATATAAAGAGAAGTGTTTGATAAAAAGTGAAAGCGAAATAAATTTTTGTCTTATTCTTAATTGATCTAATGGCAAAATAGTTCAATATGCAGAATACAAAACTCCTAGAAGACAACATAAAAAATCTTGAAATGAGGTTTAGTTATGGCTTCAAGATTTTCTATATTGTATATAGCACCACACACACACTCACACACACACACACAGACATATATAGCACTGAAACCATGAAGCATGAAAAACTTGATTAATTAGACTTTATTAAAACTAAAAATATCCCCTTTATGAAAGACTAGGTAAAAGGAGCAAAAAGAGAAGTGAAATCACAAAGTGATTAAAAAATAACTAGTGTAAAAGATATAATTGGTGCAGTAGTTTTTCAAAATATGCAAAAAAATCCCTTAAAATTTATCTATAAGAAAACAAACTACATGAATAAACAAACACATCAAAAATCTTAACAGAATCTTCATCACATTAAATACCCAGATGAAAAATAAGCATAAGAAAAGATGCTGTACTTTATATGAGATCAGGAAAATAAATGGAATCAGTGATACCACAGTAGATCTGTCCGAGTGGCCAAAATACAGAGCACAGCAACACTGACGCTGGCACAAACACGGAACACCAGTAATTCTCACTCTTTGTAGGTGTAGATGCTAAGTGGTACAGCTACTTACAAAAACAGATTGGAAGTTTCTTAGAAGACTAAAGATACACTTACCATATGATTCAGCAAACATGTTCCTTGGTATGCCCCCGTGAAAGTTGAAAATGTATGTTTACACAAAATCATGTACATGAATATTGATGGAAGCTTTATTCATAACTGCAAACTTTGGGAAAAACTAAACTATTTTTCAGTAGGAGGGTGGAAAAAGTTGTGTTACATATAGACAGTGAAGCATAACGTGTTGCTAAAAGAGTTCGGCTGTCTAGTAGGGAAGACTTGAGGGAACCTGTCAGCACACTACCGAGGGAACAGAGCCCATAGGAAGAGGCTACCTATTATGAGACTCTAATCACATGATATCCTGGAAAAGGGAAAACGGCAGAGACAGTAAATGAGTCCGTGATTGGCAAGGATTTGGAGGGCAGTATGAACAGTTGAAAGATAGTTTTTTGAGGCCATGATACTACAGTGTATGATGTTTTATGGTAGCTATATGTTATCATAAATTTTCAAAACTCATGAAATGTACAAAACGGAAAGTGTACCCTGTTGTAAACCACAGATTGGGAGTGACAGTGACCTCACTGTAAGCTCATCAGCTATAACCAATGTACCGCCCTCGTGGGGTTTATTGATAACAGCGGGCGCTATGCACAAATGGGGCACAAACTACATGGAAAGTCTCTGTAGCTGCTGCCCAGTTTTGCTAGGAACATAAAACTGCTCTACGAAAATGTCTGTTAATAATATCTTTAAAAGTAGAGAAATTCGGGCTGGGGATATAGCTCAGTGGAATAAGCGCCTGCCTAGCAAGCACAGGGTCATGAGTTCGATCCCCAGTACCACAAAAAAAAAAAAAAAAAAAGTAGAGAAATTCTTAAAAATTTCTAGTTTGATGAGCTGAACATTATCTGAAAATTAAATATTAATGATAAATGCTCACATTTCATACCATAAAGGGTCTACTCTCTAACACAGTCCCTGTAGGCTTTGTGTAACTCAACTCCTCTTCTATTCTTTTGACTTAAAAATATTAAAATTAATGACATAAAATGCATTGGTCACCTTTCCATGTCTGCAACAAATGCCTGAGATAAGCCAACTTAGAAAGAGAAAAATGTTTATTTTGCATCAGTTTCATGGCGTTCAGACCATGATGAAATAGCCTCACTTTTGTGTGAGATAGCACATTCCGGTGCCAGTGCAGAGTGTAGTAAAATCACTCACCTTAGGCGGAAATGAAAGAGAAAGAAGAAAAGACTGAGATCACACAGCCCCTTCACCAACTTGAAGACCACCCAGCACACCTTACCTGTTTAAGACTGTACAGCATCCCAATGGTATAACACTGAGGGTTAAGTCTTCAATTCATGATTCTGGAGGGATGTTAAAGATTTAAAATATAGGGTTAAATTAGGTGATTTCTTCTGTTCATCGGGGGATTTGCTAATATAAATTTATGGGTCTTTCTCATTCATTTTAAGGTATTTTTATCTACTTAATGAAAGGAACATCATATAAGATACATCTGCAGTATTCATCTTATAATTTATATCTTACAGTATCACTGATCAAGGTAGAAATTAAGGTATTTGATTTTTGAAGGAAAATTTGTACAAACTATGTTTCTTTAAATCAAGGTGGGAGTCAAGGTAGGAAATTGCTCAGAGCAGAAATTTCTATTCCAAACTTTATTTATATACTATATTTTTGTAGAAACATTTATCCACCTATTCATATATCCTGTTTTAAACAAATTTTCTTTAGCATGAGGAACTATAATAGTACTGTGAACTGTATTTCCATGGGTCAAGTCTGCTTTGCTCATTATACACACATACATGTGTGTAAATAGATAAGTGGATACACCAGTACGTATATTGCTGAAGATAACATGTAGTAAAACCAGTAGAAATTACTTCCATGTGTACTATGTGCTTTTAAGTTTTCTTTTCCTATAAAATGCAAGTAATAATTTTCCATAGTTTTCATATAATGCTTGGAAAATAGCAAGGACCCAATGGATTTGCATATTATCACTGTTACCATCATTTTATTTTATATATGAAAACAATGGAAAATAATTTTTAAAGCCATTGAGGGGCTAAGTTTTCTCAGGTCCTACCTGCAACCTCTCTTAAAAATGATCAAGATAACTCATGTATATGTATCTGTTCCCCAAGATAAATGCAATTACTGTGGGTCACAACCATGTGCTAGTAAAAATTATGAAATAAATAGTGTGACTTATTGCTGAAAATCAATAAAAAAGAACTCAAACATTCCAGTCACAGCATTTACTTTGCACAGATCAGGGTCCTCCAGGATCTCAACAAGTGCCAGGACAAAAGGGCTTCACTGCAGAACTCTCCTTTGAGCGCTTTTCTCAAGTCTAACAGTTGCGTATCATGAAAAGACTACAATGCTCTCTTGTTTGGGAAAATAACAGTTAATTAGAAAAGCATAGCATTTTCTTTTCAGAGCCAAATATTTCTAATTTATTCTTACCACAGATTTAAAAGAAACAGATTTTGTTTTATCCTAGTTTTCTTGTTTTTGTATGTAGAAATGGATGACTCCTGCTATGGTTTGAATGTGTCCCCCAAATGTTCATGTACCAGAAGTTCAGTTCCAAAATTCATATGTTGGTAATATTTGGAGGGGAGGCTTTTGAAAATTAGATGGGGTTAGATGAGTCTATAAGAGAGCATCTGAATGGTGGGAATGTGCTTAGGAAGAAAAACCTAAATTGCCTGGGCCCATCGCTCATTATGTGACACCCTTTGCTATGTTGTGGCACACAAGGTGCCAGCATGTGGATGTCAGAATTTTTAGCCTTTAAAGTTATAAAAAATAAGTTTCTTTCCTTTATAAATTGTCTCATCTGTAGTATTCTATTTAAGTAACACAAACCAGACTAAGACAACTGCCTGTGAATGAGTTCACATTAACAAAGGGCCAAGGGAGGGAGCACCCCGTCACTGATGTCCGTATCTCTGGCCCAGCTGCCCCGGGAACACATTCCTACAGTGAGAGGCCTGCTGTCTCCGTGTGCCGCTGCCACTTAGGACCCTACAGTCACTGCCCACTTGTCTCAGATTTCCCTTTTACAACAGGTGCATGCGAAACTGCGAGATGGTTTTAGAGCATCTTGATGTCCTGACTACAGCTGCTGGTGTATAAATAAGCTGGAAAACATGCGGGGCATTTTTTCAATAAGACCTGAAAAGAAAAATGTCAGCATTTTTTTTACCTTTTTTTAAAAAAAATAGAAGACAGAAATTTCTTCTACAACACTTCCTTGTATGTGCCGTGTGTCTACCGGAAGAGAAATAGTGTGCTAAAATTATGGTATTTACTTAATTTTTCTTGCAAATAGACTTTCGTTTGATAGTTTCTTTCTTTTCAATAGTATTTTTTACTAATTTCTACCTTTTCTGACTCCTAAATGACATAACATGAGGAAATAACTATCAGTCTGAGTCTGGTCCATTTTCAGGCAGAGAAAATCCTAAACATTTATGGTACCACCAGCAAAATACTTCTCACTTATATTAAATGATGTAGAAGGAGAAAATATTTTATCTGCAGAAAACTGTTGTGTGGTTGAATTACTAAGGCATTTTTTTTTTCTTAACATGTATGTGTTTTTAACAACTGGGATACAGTCTAACGCATGTTTTGCTGGGTGATGTCATCCCTCTGTGGTGTACTAGAGTGCACTTACACAAACCTAGGTGATACAGGTCAGCCACTCTACAAGAGAACTGCTATACTGTACATATGAAGCTACTGCTAGCATAGCATTGTGTAGTGTTCTACATTAAACTTTTTTATATTGGAGGAGTACACTAAAATAATGATAAAATTATAGTATAACAAGCACAGTAATATAGTTGTTTATTATCATTATCAAGTATTATATATTGTACATAATTGTGTATATTTACTATACTCATATACAACTGTCAGTATAATAGGTTTGTTTGCACTAGCAACACCACAAAACAGTGAGCAATCCACTGTACTACAACTGGGTGACAGATGTGGCATCACTAGGTGATAGGAAGTTTTTAGGTGTATTAGAATTTTATGGAACTGTCTTATATATGCAGTCTCTTTTTACTGAAACCGCTGCTTTATAATGAATGGCTTTGAATGTGTGTGTGTGTTTCTCTCTTTCCTGTTGAAATTTTGAGATTTAATTTAAGGGGCAATCTGTAGTTGGTAACTGATAAGAAAATTAGCTATGACCCTGAGGAGCTTCTGCAGAGTGGGTACAGCCATGAAGTATCACACCCTGCCACTAGCCAGTGTTTCAGAATGGGAGGGACTGGATTTTAAGTAACTCTCTCAGTGCCTCTTTTTCAGCACATGTTTAATAGTACATGTCCTTTGCCTCAAAAGAACACAGATAGTTACAGTGAAGTCTTAATTAGACTTCACATTTGATGCTCTTACTGTTACAAATGTAAAAGCTAGACTAGAGCATTAAGAAATAACTTCAAGTCCATCAAGTCATTCCAAGTTTTTAAATCTTTGAGGATGGTGTTACACACATAATAGTTCAAGGTAATGGTGATGTGAATTTTTATTTAAAACTTATGTCAAAAAATAAATAAATAAAACATTTCATCAGTCAAAATTGTTGCAAGTTCAAAAGCAGCCTTTCTCAAATTCTCTCCATATGAAAATATGAGCACAGATACAAACCTCACCAGCACTGATGGAGGACCTAATTCCAGAATGGGGGACGCTTGCCTACTTTAGCTGTGTTAGAAATTAAAGCACAGCTGCAAACATATCTGAAAAGTACCTCACAACCTAACTAGGCCTCTTTTCATAAAACAGCATGTGGGAAGTGGGCAGGTAGTGGGGTAGGAGTTAGAAAGAAACCTCAACATCTTTCACACTATTTTACTTTGACCAAATAATCACAACAGTGAAAAGTGAAAGGTAACATGCTCAGCAGCACCCGCTGGCCACTGTTTGTTTTCTTGTCTCAGAAGCATCTCTCATTTCCACATGCACTCTCTCTTTACTTAATTTATGGAAAGACAGAATCAGGGAAACTAGGCCTAAGAAGCAAGGCGGAGATGGTTAGATGGCCAGGCAGTCTTGGAATGTTTTAACTCCTACAATTAAAGCAGGGGGGTGGGCAAAATGGGTCTATGTGGACAAGACAGGAACAGTGCAGGCAGGTACACTGTGTCACCTCAGAGACATAGAGGAATGGGAGCTGACAATAGATGGTGATGTCACTTCAGCAGTCAGAGGTTCCTAGGTTACAAAATACCTAATATATTTACAGAGACATCTGAATTCTGATTGGCTGATGTTGGAGTTACCAAGGTTGTTGTGTTTAAAAAATTCTCTGTCCTTTCTTGATTGGAAGAATCAAGTGACAAAATATTAGCACATACCCATGAATGAAGGAGGGATAATCTATCACCGAGTTTCACACAATTAAAAATACCTACTTCCAGTTGTGGGGGTGCAGGGCTGGAGTTCCAACATGGAGGAGGACGCTCAGGCAGGAGGGGTGTAGCTCAAGGCCAGCGTGACTACAAAGCATAACCCTTTCCCAACAACAATGCTTTATGTACAGCAGCACTGCTTGTTACAGGTGCATATAAATGCAAAGAAGGATTGAAGAGATTTTAGTGAGTACTTATAGTGGTGATTTGTATGAGGATTATTAGATAATTTTATCTTTCATTAATCAAGATTTCTAAATTCTCTAATACAAAAATATTGCTTCTTAATCTATTCAAAAATGCTATTACTTAACAATGTAAGCGACTTAGAAAACATCATGATTAAACTTTTGCTGCTTACAGGATAAAGAGTAATTCAGTTCCCCCTGCGAGCACAAGGATGTGTCAAAGAACTAAGTAGCAATTTCTGTTAGCAGTAGTATATCTGGGAAGACCTATTTAAGAAAGAAATCACTGTAACTTACTGGAAACACAATTTCCCCAAATGTTGACCTTGAAAGTAGATGACACTATTGGGCAGCCTGTGATTTTTTCCAAGAACATTTCACTGTCTACATGGGTTTTTTATGTCCTTTTTGTTTTGTTTTCTTTCTTTCTTTCTTTTTTTTTTTTTTTTTTTTTTTGAGACAAGGTCTCGCTATGCAGTTCAGCTGGCCTTGAGCTCACTTTGTAGCCCAGGCTTGTCTCAGACATGCAGCAATCCTCCTCGGCCTCCCAAGTGCTGGGATAACAGGCGTGTACCACCATGCCTGGCTCTGTCTACTGTTAATAGCCATTCTTCTAAAAAAAGATTTGCTTCCAGGGGACCAGAGATCCCTAAATTCTAGCTCTTGCTACTGTGTAAAATGCAAGACTACATGTTTGTATTGTTTTGTGTCTTCATTGTTGTTATCTTGTTATTTTTTCTTTCTTTCCAAGATAAAAAAACAATAAACACATACACATATCAGAGGAAAACATATTTTGAATTTCCTATTGTGTGGTTATTTACTGTTTTTATTACACACTTCTAAAGCATACTTTAGCATAGGCCTGAATAGACATTCTTATCTAAGACTGCTTTTTAAAAAACTTTTTAAGTTATTAAATTCACATAATGTATGAAACGCCCGAGTTAATGTACACACATATGCCTCCACACACGTCAACTTTTTCTGACCATAATCCTCTGTTCCTAGAGGCAGAAATAACACAGTCAAAATGACCATACTTCTAAAGCTGATATACAGATTTAACACAATAAAATTCCCTACAGAATAGAGAAAACAATTCTAAATTTCACATGGAATCAGTTAACTCTCAGAACAGCAGAAGGAATCCTGGGTAACAGGAACAAAGCAGTGCTACAACCCTGGATTTGTAGTTATAGTACAAAGTCACACAGATAAAAACAGCAAAGTATTGGCACAAAAGTGGACCTGTGGATTCATGGAACAGAAGAGCATGCAGAAATAACCTCAAGCACCTTCAGCTATTTGATGTTTGACAAAGGAGACAAAAACATACACTTGAGGGAAGATTGCCTGTCTGATAAATCGCTGCAGGGGGCTGGGGATATAGCTCAGTGGAATAAGCGCCTGCCTAGCAAGCGCAGGGTCCTGAGTTCGATCCCCAGTACCACAAAAAAAAAAAAAATTTAAATTTCTGATAAATAGCTGCTGCTGGGAAAATTAGGTATCCACGTGCAGAAAATTGACTCTAGACCTGTATATATATATCACCATGAATTAAACTAAAATCAAAATGGATCAATGATCTAAATGTTAAAATAGACACAGTAATCTTCCTGATGATAAAATGGGTAAGACCCTTGAAGACATAGACATAGGAAAGGAGTTTCTGAACAGAATTCCAAAGGCACAAGAAATAGTACCAATAATCAACAAATGGGATCATATTCTACTAAAAACCTTGTGCACAGCTAAGGAAACAAGCAATGTAAGGAAGAAACAAGTTTGGAATCAGAAAAACAATGTTTCCATCTGTTCCTCAGACAGAAGACTAATATCTACAATATACAAATAATTCAAAAACGTGGGGCCACAAAATAAGACACTCAACCAAAAATGGGCAACTGAAATTAAAAGGTATTTCTCAGAAGAAGTATAAATGGTCAATAAATATGTGAAAAATATTTCAACATTTCTGGCCATTAGAGAGATGCAAATTAAAACACCGAGATTCCATCTTGGTCCAGAAAGAATGGATGTCTTCAAGAAATCAAGTAGCAACAAGTGCTAGAGAGGCTGCAGGGCAAAACAAGAAACTGTTCTACACTGTGGGGGCAGGAGATGCAAACTACTCTTAGCACCGTGGAAACAGGACGGCGTTTCCGCAGAAAACTAACCCTAGCAGCTCCGTGTAACCCAGTTTTTTCCCTTCCAGCTGTCTTCCCAAAAGAGTTAAGGACAACGTATTACAGAGGCGATCAGGCATGCTCAGGGTGGCATGGCATAAATGGAAAGACGTCATATTACAGTGGTAAACGCATATCCGTTTTTATGGCAGCATAACTCATAATTGATATGTGTTGGAATCAGCCTATATACCCACAACAGGTGAAAGGATAAAGAAACTGTGGTACCTATGTACAACAGAACACTACTCTGCCAGTGGGAAAGACAAGCCTGATGCATTTCTAGGTAAATAGACGCACCTTGAAATCATGACATTATGTGAAAAGCATCAGATGCACAGGCTTAAATATCACGTTCTCACATATGAAAAAAAGCAAGTTTTCCATATATGAGAAACCTGAATTATAAAAAGCAAAAGCAAAGGTAGATAACAGTAATTGGGAAAACACATTTTTTCAGTGGGAAGAGGAGCAGGGACGGAGGGCAGGCGGAGGAAGGGCGGGGAGGAGCAGGGAAGGGCTGCGAGGTGCTGTGTCCCCACTCTCCGCAGGGAGTGCGGTCACTGTGCACTAATGAAAAAGAAAAGTGAAGCAAGAAAGAAAATAATGAGCTTCTGTTTCCCTCGCCCGGCTGTCCCTTGCTCCACTCACACGTGGTGGTGAGGACCTGACTCTGTCTCCCTTCTCGTCCCGGATTTGAAGGGCTGTGGTGATGATGCTTGCTTTCAGAAGTTCCTTCGAAGCCTATTGTTTTATTATTTCTCGAGTTAAGCTGAACTTATTTTCTGTCTGTTAATGAATACATTGAAAATTGATGAGTCAGGGAGTCATTCCTGCCTCCTTCTCCCTTTACTCCGTATTTTACTTCTTTGGAAATCCAGCTGCTATTATCCATGTCGTTTGCTGATTGACTAAACTAAGTTCCTCTCTGTAAACTCGGGATCAGAGTTAAAGCTTCACAGGATTTTCACGAATAATTCAGCAAGTAGTAAAGGAGATCATCGGAAGTGCTTTGATAGTGGAGCGAGCTGAAGGTGTGCGCAGCCTTTTCTCCTTGCTGTGAGGGAAAGAATCTTGTTACTTTCCATTCTGCTGTCAGTTGACCTTTTGTCTCCTTCATATTCCCATTCTCTTTCTCCCTGTCTGAACTCTGCCTGTAGATTAGAGCCAGGGAGTAGCATCCCCTAGTCGGTGAGCACAGCACAGGGGCTTGGCCCCCAGTCTACCCTCCTGCCTACGCCAGCAGTGCTCATACGATCATTTAACTGGAGCCTGAGCTTTCTAAGGAACAGCTGCAAAGTTTATCTGGAGACAGTTCAAAGCAGGAGCATAGGAACTTGGTCATTTTGGGTGAACACTGATGCCACTAACCAGTTAAGGCCTATGATGGAAGTTGAGTTCCCAAGCTCCTTTCCTGTACATGCAAATTAGTAGTGATAACAGTCTGTTTCAGACACAGTAAGTTATAAACGTGTGAACACATGTGACTAAATCAATTGTAATTTTTGTGAATCAAATTCAGACAAATATTAGCAATTTATTTTTTTAGCAAAATACAAAAGTCTCTTAAAAGAATGTGTAAGACAAATCACTAAGTAAATGGCAGCTGTTCTTATTATTTTTAACGTTAAGTAAGAAGCAAGATGGCATGCAGTGGGCTGGAGAGCGGCCCCACAGAAGCTGTATATACCTCATAATCCACGTAACCTGTAAGCTAACTTTAGGTTAGTTAAGGGTCTTAGAGTAGGGACGGTTTCATTTTTGGATTATTGAGGTGACCCCTAGCGGTAACGGCGAGTACCCTGGGAAGAGTTAGTGAGTGAGCTGAGGGAGACCTCGCTGATAAAGGGAGGAAGCTGTGTGGTGTTAGAGGCAGAGACCAGAAAAAGTGCTACACGGTTAGTAACATCAAGAGCCACCAGAAGTTGAAAGAAGCAGCAAAACATTTTCTCCTCTAGTTTCAAAAGGAACCGAGGCCTGCTGACAACCTAATTTGGGCCAAATGATGTGGACTTTGGATTTCTAGCCTCCAGAACTGTTGGAGAATAAATTTTGCTGTTTTGAGTCACTATGTATGAGGAAATTTGTTCCAAAACCATAGGAAAATAACATAGGGTGTAAATGGAGTCTGTGGCCAGAGTCAGGCGTTTCAGAGAGGAAAACTCCCCAGTCTGAAGCTCTGTAGAGGTGGAAACTCTTGGGTTTCATTTTCAGTTTCGTGCCTCCACTTGGCTGCTGTAGCGGACCTTCAGGAAAGTCTGAGAATTTGAAAACTGGCTTCTCCTAAATGCCTGCAAGTGTAATTCTGTGTGGACATCTCTTCTTGCCTGCCAGGAGAAGGTAACACTTGTGCGCTCTGTGTGTTGAGAAACTCACAACCCCCTCAAAAAGGTGAAACTCAGGAAACGCTGATATTCCCTGTCCTGTTTCTATTGAAAATGATTCCAGGCTGAGCTTGCTATGAAGTTGACCTTCCACTACAAACCCATTCTACAAAATGAATTCATATGAAAGTGAGTTCTGCTATTTACCCGGATTTGTGCTGCTCCATCTTGACTCTTGTAGTTATTGTTGAGTTTATCCAACCTGAAAACTCTTTCTTTCTTGCTACCTAAATACCTAAATGAATGTGTCAGCTATTTAAAGCCATATGTTACAGCCAACATTTTAATCAGATGCCCTTCTCCCTTTCCTCATTTTTTTCTATTTAAAAGAAATCATGAAATACCATTTTCTGAGTTTAAGGAATGTGAACTTGGTTTTCTTTTTTTTTAATTGCTTATTTATTTTAAAATTTCACAAGCAAATTTTAAATAAAATGGGTGTTTTGGTAATTAATGGGCATTGATGCTGCTGAAGAGAATTGTTTCCTGGCCATGTAAGGAATCATGCAGTCATGTGCCTATATTACTGTGCTGTGCTGTAGACTATGTGTATATGTCTAGGCAGGGATGGAAATTCCCTTCATCATACTGACCTCCACTGGTTGGAATGTCACACCAATGCAGCTCGGGCGGGAAACTCTCCTGCTGTCTAACAAACAGTGGGGTCTCAAACCCCAGCTACAAAACAGAACGGAAGCCAAACCACAGCCGAAAGGCAGTGTAATGAGTAAGGACTGCAGACAAGCCCGGAAAACAAATGGCGGTGATTCAGGGCAAAGAGATCATAGAAGGAAAGGAAAACATGAGAAATGTGCCAGAGAAAAAGTTTCCAACACTGAGGGTGTCGCGCACTTGATCAAACTTCAGCACCAGCTGCCTAGTCAAAAGCAGATGTATGCAATTTGGTTGTAAAGTTAATCTGTCTTTTTAATTAGTTAAAATAATCTTATATTTTTTATTTGCCTGAATTACTCATGTGGAATGTCTACACCGATGAAATATATGAGTACGTACTAAGTCTCCATTTACAAGTCTCATTTTCATTTCGGGGTCTGCAGATTCAGATAAGAGGGAACAAATACAGCTAAGCAAAATTCGCACCATCGTTGCTTGCTTATTAATTTAAACAAAATATTTGATGATGGACCTGAGAATTGGACCTTGCCAACCGCAAAGTTACCTAGTACTTTTCAGCCCACGCCCCTTTCGGAATAGGAAAGGGGGCGTGTGAGCTTTCCGTCCTCACCACAGTTACTCTCCTTCCGGTGACGCGGTGCCCTCGTCCAACCTGTCAGCCTCATGCCACTCGGTGTGCTGGAATTCACAGTGTGGGACAGAGCCCGGCCTAGGTATGAGGAAACCATTCTTTCTACTGGCAACGTAAGTATTCCCGTCCGATTAGTGATAGCGCGTCCTCACTCTCTCCCTCTCCACTGTCTTTGCAGAAGAAAGAACTTTCCCAGTGGGGTGGCTTCTCAGGCTTATTTTCAAAACAAAAAAAGGGAGAAAGGCATAAAATCTCCTTCTATCCATCACTTCCCTTTGCCTTTCTTGCTCTCCTCTCTTCTAGGTGTTTTTTCCTCCCCTCAGCATTCTACCTTTGAGAAAGGTATGCTCCATAATGCAGCTTGACTTAAATTATGACCCTGCTGCACTATTTCTTTAAGCTGCTACTTTCCCTGCCTGTTCCAGCTGCTGAGCACAATTGCTACAGCTCAATTATTAAAGAGATGCTAAAAATAGCCCAGTGCAAGGCAGTCGACAAAGAAAAATCATTCGAACACAGCGAGAGACACAACCTGGGCCGCACACCCTCGCTGTTATTAGATCCTTAATTCTCCCCACCCCCCTTCCCTTTATGCTTTTCTTTTCTTCCTTTCAGCAATAATAAAGTAATAGGCAGCTTAAAAGGTCCTTTTTCTGCACCCACAGGAATTTGCATAAGCTGATGACTGCTTTGCCATTGCCATGACTCCTTATTAAAAAAGCAGTCTTGCCTTGGGAGCCACATGCCACGGCTGCATGCAGAGGAATTTACGAATGATTTCCTTGCGGTGAGTTTCATTCACTGAGACCTGCCAGGCTCCTGCGGGCCCCTCCTGAGAAATACCCCTCTGAGACACTGGAATCAGTTTTTCTCCTGGGGATTATTTAGAAAAGTTATTTTTAAAAATTAGAATGAATATCCCTAAGATCAGGGTTGTAGGTTTAGTATTTTCTCTTCCCTACCCACAGTGTATGATATGATGAGACTTCACACAAATTATTTACACCTCTGCACTTTACATTTTCTATCAATGTTTAAGACACTATTAGCTGAGTATATTTTCTTTCTCCTAGGAAAAGGGCATCACTGCATATTCTTGGAAAACGGTAACATCTTCTGTGCATTACTGTACTAGTCTGAAGGGGGTGATACCGACTTTTAACAGTCATTTTGTCCACATAAGGAAAAAATACTTAAAGAAGTAGAAGAAATGAAATTTCCCCAAAATATAACATTGAACATTTCTGAGAATAAAATATTAATATGTTTGTTAGTGGAAATGACATGAGACAAGGTCTAGGGACACTCCCCACTGAAGAGGTGGGGACCTTAACGCCCTTTCTCCCTCAAGGAATAGATCCATAATATAGTCACAGAAAAGCATTGCAGGGAACTCAGTGTGAGGCCTAGATCTCAGTCATAGATAGATAGTAAGAGAAAACAGGGAAGGGACTTCAGTTTAAGGAGCTGTGGGACACACACAGCTCTAATGGAAAGGATCAAACTGGCTCCTTCACAAAAGACAAAGGCAAGGTTTGTGAACTTGCTGGTGTAGGCTACAATATGGTTAGTCAACATCTTAGTTCTGGTTTGCAAGTTGTCTCTAGGAGGAGTTTATTGTTTGAGGGGACAATTCCGACTCCAAGAAATGAGTGGTGATATCTAGGAATAGTTGCATATCTCCTCTCTCTCTCTCTCTCTCTCTCTCTATTTATTTTTTTGAGACAGGGTGGTTCAGGTTGGCCTTGAACTCATGGAGATCCTCTTGCCTTCATCTCCCAAATGCTGAGATTATAGGAGTGCACCACCATATCCAGCTTTCTTTATAACTTTTTTTTATATTGGCACCCTCAGTCTTGAAGGGGAATGAGACAGGTTTATGTAAATTCAGGTTTAATCAACCTTCTTTTGATAACTTTCAGATAGATATTCCCTAAATAATCAAGACACGTCAATCCAGAGATGGGAAGGTATTTAACTCAAAGTTTAAGATAATAATGGTTACAAAGTGAAGGTGAAGCTTTGTTTTGCTGTTGTTAGATATCCTTATGGGTAAAATGAAGTCATTTTGTTAAAGCAAAAATTCTTTTTAAAACACAAAAATTCTTTTTTGCCTCAGGAAAAAAATGTATCTTTGTTCTTTTTTTTTGTTTGTTTTTTGAGACAGGATCTCACTATGTAGTCCAGGCTGGCCTTGTACTCATTATGTACCCTAGGCTGGCTTCAAACTCACAGTGATCTTCTTGCCTCATCCTCCTGAGTGCTGGGGTTACAGGGGTACACAACTATGCCAGGCTTAAAAAAATGTAAATCATGCTTTTAATGAAAAGAAGGATAAGGGCCTAGGAGTTTATCTTTGTGTGTATGATAATCACTGTTAAAATCCAAGGAAAGTGAAAGAAAAGGACTAGTCACATTTTTAAAAGTTCAAGTTGTTTTTCTGTAAGCATCTAGTCAGGGAAACACACACACACATACATGCACCCACACAATTTTATAAAAAGTGATTTTTGCTCAGCTCTCTGTAATGAAAAAGATATGGTGAGGAATAGAACTCAATGTAGCCCTCCTAAGTACTAGCAAAAACCAGAAAGTCCTATGAATTCTGAGGAGGAAAATTATATGTTTAAATAAGTTATTTTCTATGCTAAGGAGAAAAATACTCAGGAACTCAGATGATTTACTCTTCTTTCACCTTTCTTAGATGTCTTACAGCCAAGAGAACTGAGTGAGCACGGTGTCATGAGTGATGGGGACAATCGGGGGAAATGATGGCGGAAAACCAAACCTATGCGTGGTGAACTCATATGTATTATACGTAAAGAAAATATGACAAGAAATCGGGAGATAGGTTTTCTCAAAGGGGAAAGGAATGGCGAGATGGGGGCGGGGAGGGAGGGGAGGAAACAGGAAGCCCAGCTCTATGCGCGAGGAATGTGAACTTTAGGGCTGCTGCTCATGTACAGGCATAAAAGGGCATGGAAGGGGGAATTCGAATACCGGGAATGACCTCTGCAAGAGAGCAATTATAGGCTGGAAAAGATATCTTGTATGAAATTCCATGTCCGTACAATACAAGTGGGAAACTAGCGTAAGGAAATATAATGTGGAAAATTAATAGCCAGGGAGTGATCAATTTCTGTACATACAGAAATACAAAGATATGAAGGTTTTTATTAATATATAAATACATAGGTATTAATGGTCAATGATCAATTACTATTTATACTTATGGAAATAAAGATCCAAAAGGTTTTATCAATGTATAAATATATATAGGTAACTGGTGTTAAAATAAAGTTCATAATTTAAAAATCAATAGATAAAAAAGTAAAAGTAGTAGGAAAAAATGTAAAAATTTTAAAAGTTAAGAGGCAAGAACTCAAAACCAAAAACACAAGAAACAACAGAAAATTGACTGTGCAGTGCTCCTCCTAACAAAGGGCCCATGCACCTCAGGACACAGGCAACGAGAAACTCGCCTACAACTCAGGAGGAAATATTTGCCATACAAATACGTTAACACTCAAACTGTATGAAAAGTTCATATAACTCAGTAGCAAAAACTAAATAACTCAAAAAATGGACAAAGTTCCTCACATTTCCACCGGCGCTGTAAAAATTGTCAGCCTGTGAGGTTGACAGTGTAGCTCATTCATACAGTACTTGCCTAACATTCACAAGCTCCTGGTTTTGATCCCCGGCACAACAAATCAAATAAATTAAATCAATAAGTACAATAAAATAATTACAGACAAAACATATATAAAAAGTTGCTTCTTATTATTAATTATTAGGAATATGCAAATCAAAAGAATCAAGAAGGAAGGAAAAAAACACATACACACACAAGATAGCTAAGGTAATTGTACTACTAATTTCTATTAGCTCACTGAAAGGAATAATTAATGCTTATATTGTTTGATCAGTTTTCATGCCTATATCTGGCAATCTGAGCAACTACTTCGAAAATGACAATATGCAATATAATTGTTAATTTCCTATCACTTTTTTTTGAAATTGTGTATCATTTTTATTATTATTTAAAAAATTCTCTTTAAAATAAAATTTTTAAAAAGATATCATGTGACACTATTAACATGGTCTTTATCCAAAAGTAGCAAAATCACTGTTGTTGGTGGAGGTATGAGACAAGAGAATATTTCTACACTGTTGGTAGAAGAGGAAATTCTTCAGCATCTGTGGAAAATGGTATGGAGTTGAACTACCATATGATCCATGAATTCATCTCCCGGCTATGTACTGAAAGGAAATAAAATCCTGTCATTAATATATTTCCACACTCATATTCATTACTATACTAGTCACAGAAGTCAAAATAGAAAAAAAAATCTTATTAATGAAAGAAAGGATTAAAAATTCTGAAAGTTGCAAATACAAACATATGTCATAATATTATTTTCCTCTTAAAAAAGAGACCCTTTTTATGTCAGAAAATGTGGACAAATCCAGAGGGTGTTATATTAGGTGAAACAGACCAGATATAGAAAGAAAAGTACTGCATGACCTTATTTATATGAGGAATTTTAAAATTAATACATAGAAGCAGGGAGTAAAATAATGGTGTTGAGCTTGTGATACAATGGGGGAGATATGAAAACATGTAGTTATGAAGGGTGAAATGGTCTGAGACACCTACTGAAAAAATCACCGTGAGTAATAATATATTATGTACTGGCAATTTGTTCATTTAGATATTTACACCAGAGAACAAGAAAGAAGGTGAGAGAGATAAAGGGAGGAACCGAGAGAGGCAAAGATAGACAAGGAGGGAAAGGAGGGGGAAGAGGAAGAGCAGCAAGAGGGCAGGAAGAAGGAAACGAGAGAGACGTAAGGCTGCTAATCCGCTTAACCACGGTCACCATTTTGATATAAGGGAAAGGGACTCCCAGCCTGCTAGATATCTGGTCCGAGCTCGTGCCTCTGAAATGGAAGAATGAATTTTAGGAATAACAGAGCTTAGGGGCAGGATATATCTGTTGCAGGAAAGAAAGCTTCCGTGTGAGAGAGATAGAGAAAAGGGGTCCCGAATTGGTTGCCGAATCGGTTCCCTGCCTTTTCTCGAGATTTTTATAGAGCAAATGCACAAAATGAGGCAGGTCTAAGACGGGAAACATGAGAAATTGTAAGGTGGGCGTGAGGTGGGACAAAACTATGGTCAACCAGTAAGATTACAAATATTATTGCTCAGGTAAAATTGATTAAATCTGGATCAAATAGAGCAGCAAGCCAGGTAGCAAGTGAGCGTGAACACAGAACAGGGGCTTTTCCTGTAGGGGGGTGGAGTTAGTATTTCTTCCTGGCGTTTTCCAAGTGATAGAGACCTATTTAGAATACCAATCCCTGTTGTTTATCCTTAGGGAGGTCTGTGTGTGCATTTCTCTCATCTTTTGTCTAGAGGTCTGGCCCACAGGGAGCTGCCAGTCTCTCCCAGCATTGCAAGGTATCTCGTCTTCTGCGCTGGTTCCACTGAGGGTCTATCCCTATCTGACTGCTTATAATATTTTTACCTAACTTAGTTATCTACAAATATTTCACTATGTACAAGTTTAGTACATCAAACATGTTGTTCATCCTAAGTATATACAACAGAAACAAGACGATGCCTACCAGGCACATATGTTATCATATTACTCGTGTCTGAGGGTAACTTCCAAAGTAAAAACAAAGGCTCTCAGATTTAATTACAAAATAAAAATCTGAACATCTTCCACATATAAAAGATGTGCCTAAATAATATGATGCAGAAGAGTTAATAAAGCAAAAGAACAAAAAACATAGGCTGGAGAAATGGTAGAATAAACTTTTATTTGTTCTGACCTACTCCTAGGACACAGACGTAGATGAAAAGCTTTGAAGTGATGTCACAACAGAGGGACGGATTTCCTGACCCAAAGACGATGGGATTTCTTTGGATGAGGTAGTAGTAGCTTGTAGCTGGCCGATGACTGTGAATGAACTGGAGAGCTGCCAAGGCAACCAGCACCTGGAGGGATAGAATTCCAGAAAGACAGAGGACTCAGTAAACTAAGTCCAACCTTCTGCATCGTACTTCTGGCCTCAAGGTAATTTGCACATTCTTAATAGATGAGAAGCGGGGAAAGAGGGTTGCTGCAGAGTCAAAGAAGTCAAAGAATCCATCAGGAACTTCATATGACTGGAAAGAAAAAGCTGCATTTCTGGTCTGTTAATGCATCTAGAGCTTGAGAGATCAACACCGCAGAAAGAGGGAGTGCTCAAGGAATTGCTTCTAGTTATTTATGCTTCCTGGGGTGATGAGTGGAGAACCTGACCAGATAATGACTGAGAAGCAGAGCAGAACGTCAGCAGCCTTATTTTGCTTGGGATAGCAAAGCTGGAGTTCAGGTCTTGTGAAAGACAAAGGACCCTAATAACTTACCATTTGGGAATCCTGGTGGACTAGGTGTTCTCGAATCAATAGATTGAGCTATACTTATATCAAAACTCTGACATAATATGTGTAAATTTGCACTCATTGTAAATACATTTCGGTAAATTTGGGAAATGCTCTCTAGAGAATGCAACTGTTATTCAGAACCACTAAAAATGTTGATTTACAATATCTAGTATTGAGCAAAAGCACATTAGGAACTTACACTAAAATATTTCATTTTAAAAAAATATGAAATCCATTTTACTTTGTCTTATTTTTGCATTTCTGGGTATTGAACACAGGCCTTGAACCTGTGCTAAGCAAGCACTCTACCATTAAACTGCACCCCTAACTTGTCTAAAATAGCCCTCAGTATCTGCCAAGATGCTCAAGTGAGGTGAGGGAACTAACTGCCAGTTATTCTGTTTTTCCCTTTCTCTGTCTCTGCTCTTTATCATCCAAATCCACAGCAAATGCAGACTTTACTCACCAGTATAATAATCATATCTCTACTTTCTCCTTTCTATTGTCTGCTAAAACTTATTTCTTTTTTCTACTTGCATTGTCCAAAAGTAATATAACATCAATCACCTATGCAGTTTTAAATTTTCTGCTGACTAATATTAGACTATAATATAATATATAAAAGATATTTTTACTTCAGCATGTAACCGATATTTGAAAATATTAATGAGATATTTTACATTCCTTTCATACTTAATCTTCAAGATCCAAGGTCCATTTAAGCAAACGTCAATTTGATTGTTAAATTTTTATCAGAAATATGTGGTCTGTATTTAAGAGCTTACAAAATTTGTAGTTGAAAGAGTGGATTTATAAACTCCCATTACCCCAAATGTAATAACAAGTTTTGTAAACTCTGAACTGAATAAAAAGAAATAATTTTCATGTAGTATTAACCAGCACCCTGATAAAAATTTGTTCATGATTTTCAAACTCTTTGATTTGCCCTAGAAATAAAAGCATTAGTTTCAGAACTGTCTTAGCTAAGTAAATCTAACACCTATAAAAACTCAGTTTTGTAACATCAAATTAAAGGCTCCCTCACATATTAAAAAGACTATAAGGGCCTGGGATATATAGCTCAGGAGCACAGTGCTTGCCTGTCAAGCATGAGGCACTGAGTTCAATTCCCTCTACCCCCCCCAAAGACTAGAAAATTATCAATATCAATACAGTGCTTTTCAACTGTGATTTAAGTTTTTATACCTAGTTTATAGAACACTAACTATTACAATTAAAAATTATATATATTGATTCTAGTTAGAAAAATATAATAAAATTATTATTCTTACAATGTGAAAACTTTCAATTTCAATATAAATTCATACTTTTTGAGTGGTCATAAGCAGTTACTTTCTTTAGAAATTTCTTTTCTAATTTAGCTTACTTATATATGACATGATATCTGAGGGAAAATATATTCTGCTGCCATTTTGCTTTTATATTTTGAATAGTTGAAGTACTTGACTTGTCACTTATTAAAATAGTTGAATATTGAATGAACAGGCATGATTTTGTTTCAGTAACATGTAAAATTGCTAGCAAAAAGGATGACATCATTGTCTTCTATTTCAATCAACATTTCTGTAAACTGTTGACAAGTTGCCACATTTGAATATTTATACTGATGAATTTCAATGACTATGCCCATTGTATTTTTACACTATGCTATAGAAAACTGAGCAGAGATATTTTTAATATGTATCATAATGTAGAACAAAGCTATAAAAGAAATACCAACTCTTGTAAGTTTACAATGAATCCATATTTTTGGCCTAAAAATGCAGAGGAAGTGTCATAGTAATAGAAACCACAACTAGCTGAAAATTTTTCCTTTTTAAAAATATTTTGAGGCAGATCTTCCTAATTTGCCTAGCTTGACCTTGAACCTATGATCTCTTGTCTCAATGTTCTAAGTCGTATTACAGTACAGGCATACACCACTGTACCAATCCTTGAAAATCTCTTCTAGTTGTTGCAAAAGATCCAATAATATATGTGACACAAGTTTCATATTTGTGAATTGACCACGTTTCTCAAAATGTACAAGTTCCTTGGGAAAAAAAGGTGCAAATATCAATTCAGCAGTCTCTTACACATCATGAGTATCTGAACATAAAATACAATCTGCTTTTAACATTGTGAATTGAGGTGCTAACCTTAATACCAGTAGTTAATTGATTTTGAGAGGTGCAACAAGTATCAAAAATTAGAAGTATCAGAAAAATTGTTATGGCTGGAAAGACAGCAAGTCAAAAGGCAATTGAAATGGAGATGCACTGGTCGTACATCAAGCAATAAGCAATGGCCCGGTACCAGGGCAAAATTTTCAATGTAAAAATGCATCAATTACCAAATTTGATGAGTTCCAGAGTGTTACAGGAACATTAGGGCTGGATTCCACAGTTACAATAAACAAAACCAGGATGGAGGAGGTCGGGTAAAGCAAATATTTAAATGTTATGAAAGCAAGAAAGTAAAAGATACAAAGTTAAAGAAGCAGAGCTCCTACTAGCTGGGAGAGGCTACCGAACAGGAGACCTGTGAGTTGTCTTTGAGTCTCTAAGGGGTCTAAAAGTGGGCTTGTTCACTGTGGAAGCAAAAAGTCTCTATTCCATAGGAAACCCCATACTTTTTTTTTTTTTTTTTACAATCAATGTAGTGTCTGAACAATGCCAATATAGAGCCTATGCACCTTTGGGCAAATGGCCTATTGGTTCATGCTCAGGGGAGGTCCAGGGCAGCTGAAGCACACTGACAGATATTTTTGTAAGATCCCTGGAGGAAGACTCCATTTTGGGCTGCCTCACTCTATTTTGGGGCCTACTGTCCTATCTCCTACACCATTAATTTTTGTTTTGAGGCAGTTAGGAACAAGGCATGACTATACTTGATTTTTTAAGGGAAATGTTCAATTTTTCATAAGGAAAAATTCCAAACAAGCATAAAAATGAACCCCATATAATACTTCCATTACTCATTTCCAACAGTTATCAAGTATGTGTGAAATCCTGCACCCTATATACTCTGAAATATTCCCTTTCCCATTTCTATATTAGTTTTTAATTTTTGACATAGTGTCTGTACGTATTTATGATGTAAGATGTGAAGTTTTGATTTATGTTTACATTTGGTATTACAGATACTCTTCATTTAACAACCTGTTTAACAACTGTTACCACTGAGACACACTGTCCAGAATTATGACCTCTTTTATTTTGGGCATCTTGTTTATAGAGCCTCAGTGGCTTTTTTTGTACAGTCCACCTCCTTGATGCAGTGCTGTAATTTTGTTAATTGTACTGTAGTTTCATGCTCTGTCACTCATTACACGACTGCATGTAAGAGTTATGCAAATAAAAGCATAATTGTCAGGTTGGAGTTTCTTTTGACCACTTCTTTGTTTTGAATGTTGTAATTTACATACTATATACAATTTCTCATTTAGTGACCAACTTATTTTTACTAGGATGGTATGAGAAATGTCTGTAATCAGCTGAGAGTAATTACGTTGCCCATCACCTTAGATTTATCATTTTGTTATGTTGAATGTATCCAAATTCCTCTCTTCCATTGAGAGATACATAATGCTTTGTCATTAGACTCACCCTAAACTACTTTTTTGTTTTTGTTATAAACATGGGATAGTGTATGAAGAAATAATTAAGGCACTAATCAAAGATTTTTCAGTTAGAAAATTTTCAAACAATTTCTACAATTAAAATCCAGCTTTTCTGTGCTTTGGCTTTATTTAAAAATATTTTCTTTAAAATTTTGTGCTAAATTCCCATGAATTTTGTAACTGTTGAAGATAATCTCCTAAACTTCATCTAAAGATTTGAACACATTATTATGACTTTAAGTGACTAATTTCTTCACTTCTTGTTTTTGGCTATTGTGAGGAAATATACCATATTTGCTATGTATTTGCTAACTACCAATTCTTAATATTGTCTGTTTATCTACTTTAATTATTAAAATTTAAGTTTGCTTTGATGTCAAAAATTGTAATTTCTGTTTATAATGCAATTGTGACATGTTTCCCCTTTTTACTTTACTTTTCTGGTGGACTTACTGCATTTTTACTCAGTCAGAAGTCAGCAGTATGTCTTTGTTTTAAATTTTGTTTATTTTTACCTTTTAAATAAAGCAGAAAACTGGACATGGTGGCACATGTCTGTAATCCCAGCCTTGGGAGGCTGAGGCAGAAGGATACTTGTGAGTTTGAGACCAGCCTGGGATACAAAGTGAGCTCAAGACCAGCCTGAGCTGCATAGTGAGGCCCTGACTCAAAAGAAGAGACAAAATATATCAGGCAGATAATTTCACCACACAATAGTTACAGTATTTTGAACTAGTTAAAATATGGTTTGAATGAGTATCACCATAACACACATGATCTGCACTAAGTATTTACATAATCACATTACAGTGCTACACGAGAGCATGAGAAAAAAGACCATTTGAATTAAATTAATTTATTGACACTGACTAAAGTGAAGATTTTATTATGTGATTCTAGAGATAATGTATATGCTTGACAGGCTCATTAAGTATAACAATAGTATCTGTGACACAACTACTGATATGAAATATGGTATTGTGAAAATAAAGTTCCATTCAATGGATAAATGTTTTACACTTGTCTAATTTTTAAGTATCAACTAAAATCAATGAAATGAAATAAAATCAAACATCTTCACTCAAAAGAGTGGCATTTTGCATGCTTGAGGACAACAGATGCAATGACAACCATATTGGCAAAACAAAACAACAGCAAACTAGACCTAAGGACCAGTGGAACAGATTAAAATATGCAGACACAACTGCAAACACCCTCACCCACCTTATCTTAGACAAAGGGACCAAACAAGTTCACTGGAAGAAAATAGCCTCTTTAATAAATGGTGCTGAAAAATGTAGCTCTCTACATGCTGAAAATTAAAGTCAGACCTTTGTCTATCACCATGCACTAAACCATTGTCAAATAGATCCAGGATATAAAAATTTAAACAGAAACAATATATCTACTGGAAAAGAAAGTAGGCAGAAATCTTGAAGATATAGGTAGAGGTAGAGAGTTCATGAACAAAACCCAGACAGCACAGGAGATACTTTAAAGAATCAATAACTGTGATCTCATTTTATTAAAAAGGTTTTGCATAGCAAAAGAAATCACCAACAAAGTGAAAAGCCAAACCATGAGTTGGGAAAAAAATTCACCAATTGTCCCTCAGACAAAGGATTTCTATCTAGATCATATAAAGAACTGAAAAAAATCAGATGCCCCCAAATTCAAAGACTCAATACAAAAAAAAAGAGCATCTGAGATGAGCACACACTTCTCAACAAGGAAACACAAATGGAAAATAAATACATGAGGAAATGTTCAACATCACTGGTCATTTGAGACATGCAAATTAAAACAACCCTGAGATTCCATCTCACCCCAGAAAGAATGACTATCAAGAAATCAACCAAAAGCAAACCCTTGAGAGACTGTGGGGAAAAAGGAGCCCTTCTCCACTGTTGGTGGCAGTGAAGACTTGTACAACTGTAGAAATCAGTGTGGTGATTCCTCAAAAATTAAGATTAGAGGTCTCATTCAACCCAGCTCTTCTCCTTGTGGGTATTTTCCCAGAAGAATTAAAAATCTCATCCCACAGCTGTATATGTGCACCCATGTTTCAAGCAGCACAATTTGTATTAGCTAAATCTTGCAAATAACCCAAATGTCCATCAACTAAGAATGGATTAAAAGGATGTGGTATTTTTATACAATGGAGTACTATTCAGCAATAAAGAAGGATAAACTTGAGACTTTTATAGGTAAATAGATGCAACTGGAGACACACTCATAAGTGAAGTAAATCAAACTCACATGTGTAAACATCATATTGTCTCCCTTGTGTAAGAAATTGAAATAGTAAATAAGATTTAAAATGTACAACAGATATTGTGAAGTGGGAAGAAATTCTTCAAAACGAAAAAGGAACTAGGATGGATGAAAGGGGAAAGGACAGAAGGGAAAAGGGAAAAATGCAAGTCAATTATACTATTGGTATCTCTTAGATCATCAAAAAGCAAAGTTTGTGCTAATACCAATCGGAGAAATGTTATGTCTATATCCTGTACCCTGAGCAACCACTTTTACGATGACAGGATATAATGTATTTATATTGTTATTCTCCTATTGCTTTGTTATCAAGTTTTGTTTTATCTTTTCTCCATAAAATAAAACAACATCATATAGGTAAAAAGTGTAGACTTCATATAAGTAAAAGATATATATAATGAATTTAAGCACAAATTACCTATGTATGATAATTAAAATAAAAATTTTCTGAGGATCAATAGAACAAAAAAAGATTCAACTATATACTGTTTACCTGCAATACATTTGAAATAAAAAAAAAATACACAGATTCAAATCGAAAGGATCAGTGGACATACTAGCTAACTTTAGTAAAAATAAATGCTATAGTGGTTTTATCTATTTCAAACAAAATTCAGAACAAGAAATTTATCTGAGATAAAGAGGGGCATTGCCTAATGATAGGGGCTAGGGATATAGCTCAGTGGAATAAGCGCCTGCCTAGCAAGTGCAGGTCCTGAGTTTGATCCCCAGTACCGCCAAAAAAAAAAAAAAAAAAAAAATTACCTAATGATAAAGAGTGTCAATTATTGAAGAATATAAAAATATTCTTAATGCTTATGCACTTAACAACAGGATACCAAACACACTCAGCAAAAACTGAAAAAGCTGCAAAAGTCAGCACTACAGCTGGAGGTTTGAGGATCCCTCTTCACCAACCTGCTGATCACCAGGGACAGAGCAGATCTGAAAATCACCAGTTACTTTAAGGGTCTTGATTTTTATACAACATTCCATCCAAAATAGTAGAATATAGATTTTTATCAAGCACACTTGAAACATGCACAAGCAATGATGTTTTGGGTCATCAAAACTTAAAAAGCCTTATCAATCAACTCAATCTGTTTATTTTATATAGAGTACTCCACCCAAATAACAGAATTTCTATTAATATCATTGGAAAAATTCATCCAAAAATGGTTTGGGTCATCAAAAATTTAAGTGTGAGGGTAATAGAAAGCATATTATATAGTTTTCTCAATCATAATGAATAAGCTAGAAATCAATATCAAAAAGATGATGAGAAAACCCATCAGACATTTGATAATTAACACAATTAACAATAACACCTGTATCAAATGAAATATTTCCAGAGAAATTCCATTTGAATTTTATAAAAGCAAAAATATTATACATCAAAATTTGGGGAACCAGTGTAGGCAGTGCCTAGAGGGAAATTAATAGCCCGAGTACAGTATTAGGGAGGAAGAAAGTTCTAGAACCAATAACCTGGTGTTCCAGGGCATGATAATCGGGATTAGTCTAATCTTTGAGCAAGCAAAAAACCATAATGAAAGGTAAAATAAGAATAAAAGACACTGAAAACAGAAAAATATTAAAAGTATTTATTAAAACAAAATCTGATTCTGGGAAAAGATCAAGGATATCCGTAAATCTTGAGCAGAGTAAGAAGTAGAAGACAAAAACCATCAATATCAAATAAAATATTAAATAAATAAAATAATACTATATTATCAATAAATTGATGACCTCATATATGGCAAACAGCAGAAAATGTTCTAGTTTATTAATTTCTTAAAATGGATTATGAAAAAGCTATTGAAGTTCATTCAAAGTGACAGATAATATAAATATGTCTTTATTATTTAATAATTGAATAAATAACCACTGACAACACACAGATGGTACATTCACTGGTAGATTCCAGGAAATATTTAAGGAAAAGATAGTCCCTAGTTTCTTTTAAAAATAGAACAAAGACAATATCATTCTGTGAGACTAGCATTATGATCCCAATCTCAGAAGAAGAGAGTGTAAGAGAAATACATTACAGCTTAATGGCCTTCATGAACACAGATACAAAATTCTTAAAATATTAACAAATCCAACATTTTATAAATATGCAAATAGCTATGCATATCATAGGTATGTAGAATTTATTTCATGCAGATATGTTAATCCAATATTTAAAAAATTCTATCAATGGAATTGTCATATGAAGAAGTTAAAAAGAAAAACATTCTATTAGTTAATGCAAGAAGAATATTTGAATAAAACCAAAAGTTCATAATAAAACTGCTCAGTAAATTGGGATAGAGAGGATTTCCCACATCAAAATTACACTGTCACTTTCATACTTGTTGATGACATGCAGGACACTGTCACTCTAAAATTAAGCTTAGGCAAAGAACTCCTCTCTCCATTTTCTATTCCACATAATACAGAATTTCTATGAATTCAATCAGATTAGAAAATGTAACAAAAGATATACAGATCAGGAAGAAATAAAACTAATTTTACTGGTGAATGACACGAGCACCAGTTAGACCGTCCCAAAGACCCAGCCCCTCCTGGAGTGGAGCAAATGCAATATGCTCATAGAAGACAAATGCGTGTGCACAAGGAAACTGTTTTCATATGTACCAGCAATAACCACTTGGAACCCAAAACTAGAAGTGTCACTTAAATAGTGCCATTTTCCCAAATTTATATAACTAAAAATCTAACAAAATGTATAGCGCTTCAACATGGTAAAATCGTGCGACATATGAAATAAATCAAAGAATTAAGTAAGCAATATTGGAAGAACTTGATATTGCTAAAATATCAATTCTCCTAGTTTGATCTATTGATAGTCACAAAGCCAATAAAAAACATCAAGTTATTTTTCAATAGTGATTGATGCTAAAGCTTACAAGGAAGGGGAAAGGAGACAATAGAAAATACAATACATGATGGGTTGTCAGGTCAAAATGCATTTAATACATCGAACCTCCTGAGTGTCACAGCTTCAGAGCACAGCATTGGGTGTTAGCCCTCGGGATCGTGTGGCTCGCTGGGAGTTGCCATTCCCTGTCACTGCCTGGCATGTATTGCTATCTGAGGGAAAGGTCAAAATTCAGTAGTTTCTATTTAATGCATATTACTCTTGCACCATTACCAAATAAAAAAAGATCTTAAAACCTTGTAAGTGAGGGACAATCTGTGCTGAAGCCAAAGAATGAATTTCAAAAGTTCACACCACCAGACTTCACATCTTACTAAAAAAACCACAGTAAGAAGACAGCATGGTACTGTATTGGTTAAAGAATGAGTATACAGATCAATGAAACAAAATAGAAAGGCTAGAAATAGGCTCACACAAAAATAGCTGACCAGTCTTTGACAAAGCAACAAAGGGAAGGTACTAGAGAATTGTAATCTTTTCAATAAATGGTGCTGGAACAATTGGATGTACATCTACCAAAAAGAACAAAACCTAGACATTTAAAGCACAAATACAAAATCTCTAGAAGACAGAAAATCTAGGTTACCTTAAGTTTGATGACAATTTTTTAGGTACAATGTCAGAGCATGATTCATGAAAGGTAAAAACAGTAAGTTTAAGTTGGATAAAGAATAATTCTCTATTGAGAAAAATACTGTTGAGAGTGAAAAGACAAATTAGCATAGATAACTGCAAAACACAAAAAACTAATTTTGAAAAAGGAATCCAGTTAAACTAAAAACTAAGCCTAAAAGTTACTTCTTAAGAAAAACTAACAGGGAAAACAAGCTTTGTGCTGACAGTGATCCAGGAAAACAAACAAATAAAATGGATTTTATTTTTGATTACAGAAGCAGTATACACAGGTGCAAATGGACCCATATTGAAAATATTGGATACCAGATGTGAGTTGATCAATAATTTGTAACTACATAGAACAATAGTAATTAAATTCAAAATATCATCCCAAATACTGATATAACTTCGTAAATGATTGTACAGAGATGAGTTTCTGAGTGAATTACATCAGATAAATTTTCTGCTTTAGATATGCTAAAAAATAAAATAGTACAATTAATTTCCAATTAATATTGATGAAAATAAGATTGCTTGGTAACAAATCATATTGTAAAGGTTTTGTTTTTATTTCTTGATGTAACCAAGGTATACAAAATCTTCATCTATATTTATTTATTTATTTATTTTATTTTTTTTTTTTTGCGGTACTGGGGATCGAACTCAGGACCCTGCGCTTGCCAGGCAAGCGCTTATTCCACTGAGCTATATCCCCAGCCCTATATTTATTAAAGAGAAAACTTCTATCAAAAAGAAAACACTGTAGTCAACAAAATATTAAATGTATTAGATTTTTGTATTACTTCAAGCAGTAAAATTTATACAATTTTAAACTCGACATAAATTCATTATACAGATTTATTAATATGAACTATATTAATAGGATAGCAGTATATTGATGTATTGCAATTAAAAATGCAATTCCTACAGTAAATGATGGAAGTGCTAAAACCGTTTGCCCATACTTAAATTATACATCTTACAATGTCATTGTAACAGAAGTAGCATATCACTTCTGTTTTCATCTTATCTCAAACTAATAGCTGAAATTATTTCAGAATTCCTAACAAAGTCAACCAGGAAAATATGGAACAGACACTGTGACTTGATACAGGTTTTCACGTTGACTAGAACATTCTATCAGACATGATTATATAATAAGTGATACAAATTATGCCCTTTATTGAACCAGTGCCATGTGCTCAGTGCAACGCTTGGGGCTATGAATAAGAGCTAGAATGTTCCCCAAAAGTGTCATGTACTCAGACGTTGGGCTTTGGAAAGGTTATTGGATCACGAGGGTGCTATACTCATCAGCAAATTAATTCATTAATGGATTTATGGCTAAATATGCTACTAAGAGTTGGGGCCTGGTCAGAAGGGCGGGTAACGGGCATGATGTAGCAGGTGGGCTGTTGTGCCAGGCTCCTTCCTCTTTCTCCGCTTCTTGGCTGCCGTGGGTTAAGTAGCTTTGCTTCACCATGCCCCTCTTCCATGTCTTTTCTGTCTTGGAGCCAACCAACTGTGACATGAACAAAGTGGAAATCGTAGCCAAAGTAAACCTTTGTTCTTAAAGTTGTGATGTTGGATACTGAGTTCCAGTGACAAGAAAGTACTGAACACACTTCACATCTGACATATGAACAGTAAAGCACACTTATTAGGAATAGTGTGTATTTTAAATCTAAACAGCAAGATTATTAGAACAAAAAGATATATGAACAAAAGAATAGTTTTAGAAATGACACCCAGGTGTAAAATCTTGTAAGAAAATTAGGGAAACAATGGGTAGAGGAGTCAGTCATTAAAACAGCAAAAATAAAATGTTTAATATAATAATTATTGTGGATTATTTTTGAAATTATTATATAACAACAATACCTCATTATTGGATTAGTAGAATTGTTTGTGGAAAATTCTTGGGCATACAGATCCAATACAGGATAGATGCTAATTCTGTCTAAGTGGACTCTACTTAATATTTCACTGAGATGATATGAGGAGTTTGACACATTATGTCCTAATCTATGTAGAAGAAAAAAGTAACAGAACAATCGAAGAATTTAGGAAGAAAATAGAGAAATGAGGGTAGAGTCTGCTGCAGGAAAAGACAAAGCCATGTAAAGGACTATGAGAAACAGGCCCAAGGACTTGTTATAACCACTTTATATATAATGTAATTGGAATTTCAATCAAGCAATATGTAAGATAATTAATTCAATAAATTGTCTTTGGATAAATTGGGAAGTATGTTAGAATCTTATCTAACACTAAATTAAGTACAGGTGTATTAATATACAGCTGCACTAAAATAAATCTATACAAAAATTAAAGTGGAGACATAATTTTGAGTTGTTAAGGAATTTCATATTATGAGAGTAGACTTAGAAACCATAATATAAATTACTGCTAGACTTCATTACCTAAAATCTAACATGATTCATGAAAGGTAAAAACAGTAAGTTTAAGTTGGATAAAGAATAATTCTCTATTGAGAAAAATACTGTTACGAGAGTGAAAAGATGAGTTAGAGTAAATAACTTCAAATCACAAAAACTAATGTTGAAGAAGGAATCCAGTTAAACAGAACTAAGCATAAAAATTACTTCTTAAGAAAAACTAGCAGGGAAAACAAGCTCTTTGCTGACAGTGACCAAGGAAAACAAACAAACAAAATAGATTGTATCATTGTTTTAATGTAAAATGGTTATAAGCAAAAGCAAGTGACAAGATGAAAAATAGTTCCAAATTGAAGGATATATTTCAGAGAATGTGATTATATAATACACACATTCACATACTCCTATTTTCCTTTAAAGATATGAATTGCAGAAATAAAGTGATAGAATTTGCACAGATAATTAACTATAAATAACTCTCAACCAATATTAAATTTATGATGGTATTTTCTTCCTTTTAGTAATCAAAAGTGCAACTGCAAAGGATAAAGTCATCCTAGATCAGTATTTTGATGAACATAAAATATTGATTAATAACTAATTGGTTAGAATTACAAATCAGTGTAAGTTTTGTAGAAAGTAATTTGATGAAATGAAATAGAAATCTTAAAATTACATGTTGTTTTTAGCCTAAAAGTACTCTAAAGTTTCCTTAACTAAATGGTGAAGGAAAATATTATTTGAAAGCTTGTTTATAATAACAAGTAGAGAAGTTGCTAAAGTAACAGTAAATGATGAAAAATAGAAACGCACTGAAGAATTTATAGATTATTAGAAGTTTTAAAATATCATGTCATAAAAGACTGTTAGTAAGAAAAATTATTCTTCATTTAGTCATATGAGAAAAAAAATTAAATTATATAATAATTTTATGTAATTAGGTAAAATATTAAGGGATATGGTATATATATAAATTCATATATTTATACATGGTGATGAATTAAGTGTTGATCGAACATATCTGTTTTTTCTGTTGTTCCTTCTTATATATGTTTTCATTTTTCTGTAGATTTAATTATAATATAATTAATAAAGAAAAAGTATAATAGTAAACCATCATTTCAGAAAAACTGAGAAGTAATGCCTGAACAAAACCTCTCTGCTAGTGACTCTGCTATCAGGTCCCATGCTTATGCTATTCAGCGCAAACATAAGCTGGAAGCATTTCAGTGGCACGCTGAAAGTTGATTTAACTGGTTGAGGTGGAAGAAAGGTATAACTGAATTCATTCATCTCTAAAATTGCCAGGATTACCAACACTTAGCAACTGTGTAATTTATGACATACTCTAAGTGCCTCACAAACAAGTATAGGAATTAAAATAACCCCAAGGGCAAGGCATTGAGATGGCATCCACACTGGGGTGGACGGACAACTGGTGGTCAACTTATAGCATCCACCTGAACTGAATCAGTGTGGCGCTGGATGTGGGAAGTCCACCTGGAGATTGTTGCCAGCAGTGTAAGCAGCGGAACTGGAGGAGGGGAAGGCTCCTGGGATCCGATAGAAGTGGTTGGGAGCCTGTTGGAAGTGGAAAGAAGCTGTAAGGGGCTCTTGGTTTTCTTGGAGGAACTTGTCCTGTTTGCTTTCCTGATGTATTTGGCTGGTTTCATCCTCCAAGGAGCTCAGGACCTCACTCTTGCTGAGGACGGCTGTGGTGCTTTTAGGGGGGAGCTCTGGTTCTTATGTTGATCATCACTTCCTGGCTTCAGTGTAGAGCCCTCAGCCTGCTGGCACAGACTTTTTTCCTTTGGGCCTTCCCAGCACAGATCTGTGAAACAGGACTGTATGAGACATTGTCATGGGCTTTAGGCCTCCAGCTGGACTCATGGGAGTCATTGTTATGGGCTCTAGGTCTTCAGTTGGCCTCATGCGGGACATTATCGTGGGATCCAGGCTCTCAGTTGGATTCCTAGTCTTTAGTGTGCGGACAGATTTCCTGCACTCTCTTGTATATGACTCTTTGGGTGACTGTTATAAATAATCTTACAAAATATGTATCCTGTATTGTATTTTTCTCCTTGAACAACCCGAAAGCAATACACACCCTCATGCAGAAATGCTTTCTGAGTTCTCACGGCAGCACCCATGCAGTCCATGTTAGAGTCTGCAGTGGAGCCTCCAAACTTCCCTGAGCTAGTCTCTGTCTGCGGTCTTTAGTACGAATCTGCATCCCATCCTACCTTTATACCATGGTGGGAAATAAACAAAAATCAAGCCGAACACCAGTTTTGAGAAGCGAAAATATCAGCCACAGAACCAAATTTGAAGTTTCTCAAATTTCTCTCCCTACAGTTTCCAGCTGAAACTTCCCTCTGCCATAACTTTTTTTTTTTTAATTTTAAAGAGAAAGAAAACAATAATGAAATAACAACAACAAAGACAATAAAAATGATTTATTTTCTGAGTCTGTGATTAATGCTACAGTCCACCAGGAATACGTTGAGTATGAGTAAAGATGGCAGGTAATTGGGGCAGAAGGAGAAAGAACAAAAGACACATCCTATTGGTATTTATAACTCAGCCTCACGGTGCGGGACATGGACTCAAAGACATTCAGGTGAAGGATGCAGGGCAGCAAAAATCACCAGACTACAAAGCAGCCTCTGTAAATGGTCAAGATTCCTCATGAGCCTCACAAACCAATCTAGCAGCAAAACTTCCACAGAAATATCTCTAGAATTGAGTTCACATAAAACATAAGACAGAACTGGGGAAATAACAAGTGCAAATCTTGCCAGCTCACTGCCCTCCCACATTGCCCACAGTATTTGCCAGCATACAAATACTCTGTATTTACAGTGACTAAAAGAATACCAGTACAAGGCTTATGCATATGCAATGTTTATAAAAATCAAAGCTGAAAATAGAGAAATAAAACAGAAGTGAAAGCATATATCAGGTGAATAATTAATCCAGGAGACAAAAGATTTTACACTGCATAGTGCCAGGAAAAAATAATGAAAACACATTTTCTCTGAAAATGGAGATCAAGTAAATGATATTGATGAACAAAATACGATTATAAACATGAAAGTTGAACAAAATAAGTTTAACCAGGTCAGGAAAAAACTGGAAGATAATAATAAGGCCTTTACAGAGATTAGATTCGCATCAGTAGGAATGCGAGTGCTAAAACCGACCTGTCACCCGGCCATCACCCTGCTGGCACATTCGTGCCATGCATAGGGTGAGAGAGAGCGCTAGCCAAAATGATGAGAGAGAGGACGGAGAAAAACACCATACATCTTATTCCTGGAAAAGAAAATTTAATAAATAGAGAATAATAGAAGAACAAAATTACCACACCATTTATGCGATAAAAGTGTACATGCACAGATCAAATGAAAGCAGGTGCTCTGAGTAATAGTTTCACAGTGGCAAGTGAGATGCAAGAATTTTCTACTGGCCCGAGTTATGCTTCAGCTGTAAACGTGACGACCAAGGACTGAGGGAATATCCTGGATGTGAAATTTTCTTTTCTCTTTTTCTTCCTTATTTAATTATTCATTCATTTTTGAGGACTAGGATTGGATCCACAGTAGTGAACTTTCCAGGCAAGCTCCTCCCCTTCAGCTACATGCTGACTCCCACGGCCTTTCTCTTTTCTTTCTCTTTGCAACTCCATCCTCCTGGTCCTCCTTATCTTGCTCGCGCATCTTCTTCTCTTCCTTCTTACCTCTGTTTGAGTCAGAGCCTCAGTATAATTCCGGCTGGCTTTCAACACCCTTAGTATTCCCGGCTGTCAAACAGGATTCTCCTGCCTCAACCTCCGGAGCGCGGAGAATACAGGCATCAGCCGTCCTTTCCAACTTTGAAGGCCTTTATTCAACTAGAATTAAGCAAACTATACAAGGTAGTAGACAAAACTAAAAGATAAGGAAAGTTAGAGTGATCATAAATAGCAACGATATTGTAAAGATATTGTAAAAGGAATTGTGTGGAGGACTCTGTAGATGTAGATAAAAACCAAAGATGAAGTTCATAAAACATAATGTTAAAAAGATAAAGTCTCCAAGTGAAATCTGGCGGAAAAGCAAAGGAAGGGGGCGTGGTCTCAGAATGCTCAAACCCTTATTGTTATTGAACAGGATCAACAAGAGTTTTAGTGTTGACAAGAGATTTCTTCTCCTCTATATTGTGAAAGATTTACTTCTGACTTTCATACCTTCTTCCTCTCTCTTGAGGCTGTCTTCAGGGAGAAGAATTCCCCATTAACTTCTGGATTGTCTTGCATGGGAGAAAAAAGTTAAGGCTTTTCACATGTTACTCCTGAGTAACAGTATGGGCAGTATATGATTATAGAATACAAAACATTTCCCTTGATTTTAAATTGTTGCTTCAATAATTTAAAATTTGATATTGTTACTGAAAATTTTCATGATGTTTCTATAGAAAATCACTTGTATGTAACCCCTGTCTTTAATGTCTTCCACCTGAGACTTAGTGCTGAGCTGATGGTGATGAGGGGATTGGGTTTCTGGGCTCCTATGAGTGTGTGTTCACATGGATACGCATGTTTTCATTTTGCAAGGTTGTTCGAGGATTTTTTTTTTGCTTGTTTATTTGCAAGAGACTAAACTTTAAAGCTGGTGAGACAGTCCCCCGAACATCTGCCTTCTTTTTTTTTTTTTTTCAGTACTGGGGATCGAACTCAGGACCCTGCGCTTGCTAGGCAGGCGCTTATTCCACTGAGCTATATCCCCAGCCCCAACATCTGCCTTCTAAACTCCAATAATCTTCTATTGTTTCCCTTCTCTCATTTTTACATGAAAATTTGTCATGATTTTGTTCCTGACCGTTCTTTTAGTGATCATTTAAGAGCCAAAAGATTTTCAGATATTTAACCTCATGTACTTTTTAGGCATTTATATATCTTAAATTTCTAGTAAAATCTAATGACATTTACCCAAATCTCCAGTATTTGAATCCATTCTTAGTTTTTTTCCGATCTATTTGCATGTGCTAACAATGGTGCCTGCAAGGGTTGCCAAATGTTGAAAATAGATATTTCTGTATGGTATAATTTATTTTCCTTTTTATTCCTGAGGGCAGAGAGAATGAACTCAGGGCCTCACACTGAGCAACATCCCTAAACTATTTTTTTTTTTTTTATTTTCTATATTGACACAGAAGCTTGATAAGTCACTAAGTTGCCCAAGCTGGGCTCACATTTGTGATACTTCCTGTCTCAACCTTCAGAAGTGCTGGGATTACAAGCATGCTCATCTTGCCTGGCCTCTTTTCCTATTTTTATACTTTGTGTAGTTTTAGGTTTCTTTTGGGGTGCTGGGGATAAGACCTTGAGCCTTTTGGCATATGCAAAGCAATGCTTTCAATCTTTACTTGCAGGCAAATTCTTTGTCCAGCAAAAGTATTGCTTTGTTTTTAATTAACCCATGAGAGAAAACCCTAAATAAACCACTGTAGAGTGTTCAAGCAAATAACCCAATTAATGAGGGAAAGATGTTTTTGTATTTTAATCTTCCATTGGTTAAACAAATTGTCCTTAATTCAATAGCCAACCTTTAAATTTTTAGTGGCGCAAGAAGTATAATTATAGTATAAAATGCGAGACTTTAGTATCTCAGTAAAAATCAGATAAAACGATTATTGTGAATTTTATAAAACAGTGGTTTTGGAAACATGCTTTAAAGTTCTCTATCTATAGTAATCATCTATCCGTCATCTATCTATCTACCTACCCATCTATCGTCAACTGCCTACCCAGCCACGTGAAGCGTGGAAAAGCGGCAGCACATCTCTTTTCCTTCGGGAAGGTTGGACACAGCTGGCCTGGAGAGGAATTCCTTTCCGCCACCTTGGGGTAATGTTTCTTTTCTTTTACCCACATTTTTTATTATCATAAGTATTTTAGAAAACTATGATTCTCTTAATTCTGACAAGAAATGTTGAAATTAATGGAGGATACATTTGTAGTCTTCATGACACTGTAAATCCTCACTACTAGTCTGAAATAATACTTTTTGTACGATTAATTCTATGTTACAATTAGATACACATATTTATGGCATTCATCACAGGGACTCTGTAGCTGCGCACGACGTCCTTTAGCTCCCCTTTCTTCACATCCCCCTTTACTCTCTTGAACTCCTCTTCTCTTCCTTATTTACAATTTGTTTCCATTTTATCCTTTTCTTTTTTACATTTTTTTCTTGTCCCTTCCACCCACCAATTCCCCTTTCTCTTTGAACAATTACTTCCTATTTCACAGTATCTATTATACATATTGGCTCTTATTTACACTTTTAGTTTCTCACACCAGAGAGACAATATGATATTTACACATATGTGTCTGATTTATTTCAGAGTATGGTTTCTTGCAGGGTATGGTGGCGCACACCTGTAATCACAGCACTTGGGAGGCTGAGGCAGGAGGATCATTGTGAGTTGGAGACCAGTTTGGGCTACAAAGTGAGCTCAAGGCTAACCTGAACTGCATAGTGCAACTCTGTCTCAAAATAGACCAAAAAAAGAAAGAAAGAAAGAAAGAAAAGAGTATAGTCTCTAGATCTATCCACTTAGGTATAAATATCTTAAGTTTATCCTTTATGACTGAATAGTACTTCACTGTATTAAAAAAAAAAAAACATGTTTTTGTCCCTTTGTCCGTTGACAGAATAATGTTTCAAACTTGCACTCTTAAGTCCTTTCTGGAAAGTAGACCTTTCTTGTGGAGGAGGTTCTACACATCCTTGTACGATGGTTGTTCTACATCATGTCAGGACAGTAAGGAGTCCCCAAACCATCTGGAGGATCTGGTTTAGTTCCTGAAGAGAAAGTCTATAAAGAGGCGGAGGTTCCCCTAAGATGGCAGCCACCAGACATGTCTGTCACTCTTCTATCCCCAGCCTTTATGAGTCCATCAGAATTCCCACGTACCAGTATCACGCTCTACAGCTTGAGCAACACTGGGGCCTGTACTTTACGCTCCACCTAAATATGTTTTGCGTTGAATCTTAATGGATACGCTGTCTGTAAGAGCTACTGGACACAGGCTGCCTCTCAGCTCTGTTTTCTATTAGATTTAAGGAAAACCTAAGAATAAGAAAAACATCTTCTCATGTCTTTAATTGTCAGCACTACAGAAATCCACTCTTCACCAAAAAGAACATAAAAAGAATTGTTCATTTTATCTACTTTTAAAAGGTTATGCTTTTTTTAATTTTTAGAGTTTATGATTTACTTAAATTTATAGTGGAGGAGTACCTGAAAAATCAATGATAAAAATGCCAAAAGACTATATCCTGTTATTTGACAGATATAATTAGGGCTCTTGCGCTGTTTTGACCAAAGTGGGTTGTTTGGGGGAAAAAAAAGCAGCAAAATTCCACTTCATCAAGGCAGACTTTCAATTAAGATATACAGACATCTCACTTCACATGCAGAAAAACAAAACTGAAATCCTGTCCCATCTACACACCCAGCTCATGACTGCAGGATTCAACTCACGAGTTAAGGGATCCCGAGCTTGCAGCACGAGGCAGAGCTCACCAAGGACTGTATACAGTGGATTCATTTCAGGTCGATGCATAACCCTGTGTTTCATATCACAGATGATTATATTTTTCCTATTTTAGTTAATTATGCATTTCATATTTCCTTACTTTTTCATATTTGATCATTTTTGTTCTTTTACACATTTGTTCTTATTTGCTAATTCTCTCCATTATGTGTATGGTCTATTACAAATGGCCAGGTGCTTGTTAACATATCTTAATAGACTGTAGTTCAAATAAAGAATATATAGAAAAATATGTGGTAGGAAATTAAATTAATATTTAATTTTCAGCCTTATTGTAAGTAAATTAAATGTGTATTGAAGATTTTTAACATATGTCTTACTAGGGTAATGTATATTCAGTAGGCTTATCTGAAAAACTAGTCAAGCAAATTTGATTCACTCATTCTATTTTTTAACAAAAACGTAAGCATTTAAAGATTGCAAAAACTACAGTAGGTACTCTTGGGATTGCAAAGGTATTACTGGAGAGTTTACATGCAAATAATTAAATTTTATGCATAGTAAAAATAACAGTAGTACAATAAGGGGAAACATAAAAGTTGTGAAACTGAGGGTTGTGGCATATGCCTATAATCCTTGCATTCTGGGAAGATGAGGCAGGTGGACTGTGAATTTGAATCCAGCCTGGGTTGGAGAGGTCTGGAACTAAATGAGACCCTGGCTCAAAAAGAAAAAAAGTCCTAATCACATAGTTTAGTGCAAAAATCCTGTATTGTGTCTTCGGTACAACGAAAGAAAAAGATAAGTTGTGGGAGACGAATCACAGTTCATTTCTTACTATTGTTTTTGGGAGATGTTTCAAGAGCAGTGGGATATTAGTGTGAAGATTGGAATTATGATTCAACTTTCTAAAAGGATAGCATGACTGGATGGAGAGACGTGAGAATTTTAGTTTAGGTAAAAATTAATGATCAATCACCAAAAATGTTACAATGTAGCTAGAAAGTGGAAGTCTTCAAATAAAACCAAGGGCTTTTTTTAAATTAAATTTTTGGTATTAAAGAGACATTGGAATTTTTTATGTAAATGTCAGATTTACAAGTTATTTTATTAGGGACAGCAACCTGGACAATAACCAGTTCTAGTGAGAGGCAGAAGGTGAACAGTCAAAAATGAAAGAAGGAATCATTTGTGAGAACCAAAGACAAGATGCTTGATCGTTGGCCAGGAAACTTATGTGAGGAAAGGTTTAAGAAGAAGGTTTGAAGGTCAGCTTGATCAAAGTGATAGGCAGAATAAAGCGAAAGGTCAATGTTCAGATAGAACATTAATAAAGTCAAATATATATATATATATATATATATATATGAGATAGTGTGGGATAACAGAGAGTTTGGATATGGAAAACAATTGGAAACGACAAAAGGAAGCATCTCACAACAAAAAGAAACCTGAAAACATTTATATCAATTAAGCATAGTGGTCCTAAGACTGGCATAGTTTATCTAAAATAAGATATTTTGTATTTTTGCATTCCTCTGCATGCACTTCATAGTTCTTTTGAGATGAGATTATAATTCTCAAAAATTCTGAATATAAAACAGAAAAAATTAATGATTATGTTTTTCAAAAAAGTCAGACTGTTATCTTTACTCTTTTTCCTGGCTATTTCATACACTGATGAATTGTATATTGGTTATATAGTGTTAAGAAGGGACACCAGTACAAAGATAATTAGGAGAAACAAAGACGATACTTGTGTAACCCTTTCACACTGCATGAAAAAGATAAATAATGTTCAACTTTCATTCAGTACTAAAATGGAATAGCAAATAGTTAATTGCCATTGTTTATTACTAAACTGCTTGATTTGAACATTAAATAATTTAATGAAGACTCTACAGAACTAAAAAATATATGGATGTAACCACAACTCAGTGGGGATAATTTTTTGAGTTCTTGCTATTTGCTTGCTATGAGATTGTTTAAATTTAGTTAAGAAACAAAGTGAGCAAAGAATTTCTACATGAAGCATAATGATCTGCCCCTGGTTGTACAAAAAAAATAAGTACTAAAGAAATTAAAGGAAAAAGATAACATTCATTACACATATATTCTTAAGAAGAGATTATTCAGCATTCATAAAGTTTTACAGAAGTAGGTTGAATAGGAAAAAGAAAAGTTGGTTATGCCCTGAACGTGGGTAAGTATTTACTGATAAAATAAAATATTTATTGATTCAATCACTTGGTCACTCAACCAGTGTTTGACCAACATTCAAATACGTTCTTGTGCTGAGTACCCAAAATGAACCCAACATCCCTTACCCAAGTTGTTGACAAAGACTGTGATCTACTAGGCATTATGAAGCAGGTAAAGCAGTAGAGAGCTTTGATCCAACAAGTTTGGCCTATTATCATCAGTATCATCTAAGATTTTGTAAGATATTTAGCCTCTAAATCTTCATCTTACACCCCTTGAATGATAATTTGAACTTTTATAACAAGATCCCCAGATATCCCTGTGCACATTAAATTTAAAAGGCTGAGCTTGTCGTCATTTTGTCTTCTTTAGATTCAGGTTCCATGGGCTGGGATTTGAGTACCTTTTTCATTTACACATACACCAGAGTAGGTGACAGGCAGCAAAACAGCAGCTCTCCACAATCCTCTGCATCTGAGCCTAGGATATAAGGTTACAGTTCTATCACCTGCGTGCTCCTCTTGTGAATTTTGACCTTAGGATGATGGGCTACGGAGTGTGTCCGGTTAATGAAAGGCTGTGGCAATGAGGCGGATGAAGGCAGAGCCGTCAAAGGTGAGGTGCTGCAGTCGGAGGACACACTGCTCAGCACCCCGTAACGATGCCGTCAGCAGCCTGGGCAGTGATTCACTCTGTAGCTGTTCTGCTAAGGTTCTCTACGATCCAGCAAGCTGCTATCCAATTAATGTATTCTTTCTTTACAACAAAAAGTCAATTGTTCTTTGTTTGAATCTTATTCTACTAATAGAATGGGCACTCTTACCAGTCTGAACTTCATGCTGGAATGAGCTACGGACTATATGGGTTGAGTGTACTCTCTTACGTATTGTTAAGGGAAGGGAAATTACCAAAATCTACATAGCTAATATAGGACAATATAAAATTTTAGCATACATTATGACCTTACATTACGTAGAACTCACTCCAGTGATGCAGGGGTGGTTCAATATATGCAAATGAATAAATGCAATACCTCATAAACAGAAGTAAGAATAAAAAAATCACATGATCATCTCAATAGATGCAGAAAACGCACTGGATAAAAGCCAACATCAATTCATGGTAAAAACCCTGAAGAAAATAGGTATAGAATGTCATTATCTCAATATGATAAAAGCCATCTTTGACAAATCAGCAGCTAAGATCAAACTAAATAGAGAGAAACTGAAAGCGTTTCCTCTAAAATCAGGAACAACACAAGCATGTCTGCTGTGACAACTTCTGTTCAATATATAGTTCTTAGAATATTAGCTAACGCAATAAGACAAGAGAAAGTAATAAAAGGGATATGGAGAAGGAAGAAAGAAGTTACATAATCATTGTTTGCTTATGACATGATTCTCTACACAGAAGACCCCAAAACTTCCAAGAAAAACATCTAGAAATAATATCCAAATTTTGTAGCATAGCAGGATACAAAGTCAACATTCAAAAATTAATAGTGGGGCTGGGGATATAGCTCAGTGGAATAAGCACCTGCCTAGCAAGCACAGGGTCCTGAGTTCGATCCCCAGTACCACCAAAAAAAAAAAAATTAATAGTGTTCCTGCACACCAATGACAAACTAATTGAGAAAGAAATTAGAGAAATAATATTCGTCATCAAAATTGAATACTCAGGAATTAGCCTAACCAAGAAACTGAAAGAGGTCTATAATGAAAACTATAGTACTCTGAAAAAAACAGACTGAAGAAGATATCAGAAATGGAAGGATATCCTCTTTTCCTAGATAGGCAGGACTAAAATAATCAGAATGGCCATACTTCCAAGACTTTAATGTGGATTTAATGCAATCCCAATTAAAATACCAATAATACTCCTTACAGAATTGGGAAAAGCAATCCTGACATTCATATGGAACTAGAAGAAAACTAGGATAGGACAAGAAATTTTGGACAGCAAAGACTAGCAGGGGGGCACCACAATCTCAGACTTCGTGTTAATACTACAAATTTATAGTGATGAAAATTGCATGGTATTAGCAAAAACATACAAACAAAACGTATGGATCAAAAGAATACAACAGAAATAAATTTAGGCACACTCAGGTATGTTTTCTTTGACAAAGGGTCTAAATTGTTTCACTGGAGCAAAGATAGCTACTTTGACAAATAGTGCTGAGAAAACTTTCTATCTACGTGCCAAAGGTTGACCTGAGATGCATATCTCTCACCATGTACTAGGCTAAAATAAAATGGGTCAAAGATCTAACAATATTACAATGGAAATACTTAATCTACTGGAAGACACAGTAGATAAAATTCTTGAAGACATAGCTATAGGCAGACTATTTGAACAAAATCGCAGTCACACACAAAATAATTCCAAGGATCAATAAATATTCATACTGTCAATGACTTGTGTGTAGATAGCCCCTCAAAGCCTCATGTGGTCATAGGTGGGGTTTTTATAGAGATGGCAGAATCTAGGGTGTATAATGCTAGAATTGATTCATGGTACAATTCTAAGACCAAGGGCACTAGGACTAAGGGTGTGAGTGTACTTGCTCTAAGAAGCCTGGATAAAATATAAGGGATGCAAAGTGCTGTGGTCACCCCTTCTTGCTCTGTGGCCTCAGACCCACTATAAACTGGTTTTCCTCTGGGATTTCTGTTTGCCATCCATCCTGCCTGGGAGCCATCCGATTATGGCCAGAAATCTCTACAAACTGTGAGCTAAATAAATCTTTCCCTATTTAACTGTTGGTGTTGGGTATTTTGTCTCAAAAATGAGAGAAAAGTATCTCAGACACACATAAAATTAAAAAGCTTCTGCACAGCAAAAGAGACCATCAACTTAATAAAGTGACAACATGTAGAATGGTAAAAAATGTTTGTCAGCTTCTTTTCAGACAAAGGACAAATATGGATAACACAGAAAAACTCAAAAAATTGGGAATTCCAAATTTAAAGGCTCAATTATAAATGGAGGCCCAAAATAGAGACTTCTCAAATGAAGAAATACAAACAGCAAATAAACATATGAAAAATTGTTCAACATCCCTGGCCATTCAAATAATGCATATTAAAACAACACTGAGATTCCATCTCTCTCTGGAAAGGATGTCATCTAAAAGTCAACCATTAAAAATGCTTGTGAGGCTGGGGAGAGAAAGGACTGCTCCTCCATTGCTGGTGGAACTATTAACTGACACAGTGACATTGAAATCAGTATGAAAAGTCTTCACAAAATTAAAAATAGAAATTCTATTTGACCCAGCTATTCCCCATTTGGAGATATATACCCCAAATATACATATAGATACATATACTACAAAATAAAGAGCAGATGATAGGACAAAAAGAGAAGATAAATGGTGTTGTGACAGTGTATACAATTTACCTATGGACTTACTACAATTGTCTTACATTTTTTGTGTTTGTCAATATTTTCTTTAGACTATTAGTTATGCTCAATCTACATATGATAAATAAGATATTATAAGATAAATAAATGAATCTGATGCAGGAAAAGAAGGGGTTGGAGAGAAAGGAAAAAGGCAATGAAATGTGATATGTACATGTACAATTCGCTGTGGTGGATTTAATCATTGTGTGATGCAAACATGTAATAAAAGTGAAAGCAAAACTTAGTCTATGTGCTTCCACTTTTTAAAATAGTGTTTACTGTTTTCAGCATAACATGATTAAATTATTTATGAAGAATTTAAATGGCATATAGATGGAAATATGAACATTTAATATTTTTTCCATATTTAATCACTCGGAAATAAACTTACTCAACATTTAGTGTTTCATTCATTTTTCCATATATATATGTATATATATAAAGTTTTATTTAATTGTATAATGCCAGCAAAATCATTTAAATGACAAATATAAATTTAATTTTCAGTCGTTTATCAGAAGATAAAACGAAGAAATCATTCAACTTTAAATATTTATTGGAAAAGGAAAAAATAAGTTAAAGACACTTCTCATAAATCTACATAATTTACTTTTAATGACATCAATAAGTACTAGAAGGCAGCACGCGTATATTTTTACTGTTATACCTTTTCACATTTCCCACCTCACAGTGTCATAGGTGGTATCCGAAATGTCCCCCTAAGTCCTATTATGTTGAAGGTTTGAATCGCAAGGGCTGTAATTTTATCAAGTACATTACACCATTGATGAGATTATTGGCTGCATGGGCAGTTAGAAGGTGGAGTTAACTGGTCCCCAGGGGCTTGCCTGAAAGGTATGCCGGGATCTGGCCCTGTCCTCTCTGTAGTGCTTTTTTTTTTTTTTTGGCGGTACTGGGGATCAAACTCAGGACCCTGCGCTTGCTAGGCAGGCGCTTATTCCACTGAGCTATACCCCCAGCCCTGTAGTCCTTTACATACCTATCTCCTGCTTGCCAGGAGGGGAGGAGATCCTCACCACACACTTTTCCTCCGCGACGTCTATACTGTGCCCTAAGAGTAACGGTAGTGAAGATAGCTGATTTGGGGCTGAAGTTTTTGAAAACTATGTGGCACGGTTTATCTTTCTTCCTTTAAAGTACTTGTGTCACGTAATGTGTCGCAATGATGAAAAACTTTATGCTACACCAGATTCTAATTTTATTGATTAATTTATTGTTTTTATATGGAGCTGTCCTACATAATTATAGGGAATTTACATTTCCCCTAGCAGCGTGCACGTTCTAATTATTCCGCCTGATCTCTAACACTGATATACAAAATTTCAAAAACTATTGCTAATCTGTAAAGTTTTCCTATTTTATTTTGTTTAGTTTCCTATGATGTCTGAAATTGAGCTCTTTTTTCAAGAATTTATGTGCCATTTCCACATGTTGGGGGGGATTCTTCTTTTCAGTTTTTGTTTTCATATTTTTTTCTAAAAATTTTGCAGCGCTGCTGATTGAATCCTATGCATAGTAGCAATGTTCTCCTAGTGATCTACACCCAGCCTCTGTCTGGTATTCTTGCCTACATTTTTTATATTGGTTCTTTCTCTTTTTATTTTTTGTTTATGAATTCTCCTATAGTTTGGATGAGTTATTTACTTTAATTTATCGAGGTGTGTTTTTGTTAGACTCTCGTTTGACTCAGATTATTGAAGAGATTGTTGTGCAGTGCGAACTGCTTGCGTAGGGCAGCGAGGCACACACATGTCGTCTCCTGTTTGGTGTTGTACTCTCCTCTCCTCTCCTGTTCCCTTCTCCTTGAACCAACTTCTTCTTACCTAGAGGCTTTTCTATAAGCTAAATTCATATTTTATAGAATAAAGCTTCCTGTCTTCTTCATCCTTTCTAAGAGTGCCTTGGGGATTCTCTCCACTTGCATTTCCATTAAAAATATGAGATCCACTTTTTAAATATCATCAAAATAAATCCTCTACCAATGTTTCATTTGACATTCTGTCAAAAAAGTATGTGTTGAAGTATAATCTTCAAGTATAAAAATGTAAAATTTATAAACATGGAGCTCTTGGTACTTTTCAAGAGGGACTTATTCTGTGACCAGCGTCAGTATGAAAAAATAGAACATTGCCACTGAGAAGAAAAACTCTCATGGACCTGTCGTCATTATCTCCTCATGCAAAGGTAAGCAGTATCTTGAAGTGGTTTAGTCAAGTTTTGAATTTCATATAAAGAAAGACATACAGTAGATCTCTTTACTTGCTCGGTACTAAAGTAATGTTTCATCTGCACTGTGCTATTGCGACGTGGGTACACCAGCACTGCCACACAGTCCTCACTGTGTTTCATTTTACTTTATTTATATAATTTATTTGATGACCATTGAATTTTTTTCTGCCCCAGACCTATAAATAATGCTGTCGGCAACATTGTTTTTCATGTCTTTGATAAAAGAATATACATGTTTCTTTTGACTATATATCTGTAAGATTGAAAGGTCATAAACTATGTGTATTGTGAACAGTTACATAACATGTAAGCCAGACAGTTTTGCTTCCTGGTTGAATCCATTCCAACCAGTGTGATGATGAAATAAATTTTACTCTCACCAGCAGTGTAGGAGGGCTCCCAGCTGGGCCACTTGTTCACATCAGTATTGATGGTTTTTGTCTTCCTGGTGGATATGTAATTATCTCGTGCTTTAGTCTTAATTCGCCTGTGAAGTTATGAGCACATCTTTTTCTGTGAACCATTTTAGAGCATTCCTTCTTGTTTTCAACTATGTGTTCAAGACTTTTGCACTTTTTTCCTATTTTGTGATCTTTCCTTGTTGCTTCGTTGTTTTTAAAATATATTCTTGACACAAGGTGTGTGTGTGTGTGCATGTGTGTCTGTGATATGTGGATTGCTATTTTCTCCTGAGTTTGGCTTTAGAACTTGAGACTATATTTTGATGCACATAAATTTAACATTTGAAGGTAGTACCATTTATTATTTTATACTCTCTGAATAGGACTTTATGTGTTCTGATGAAGGAGTCCTTGCCTACTTTAAGTTCATGACAATATTTAAAATGATGATCTTACAAATTTTAAGGTATTCTGAAAATCTTCTTGCAATAGCTTTGTTTTTTTTTTTTTCCTGTCTTCTATTTTTCAGCACTGGAATTGAACCCAGGTTCTATGACTGAGCCACATGCTTAACCCATTATATTTCTATTATTATTACTGTTATTAATATCAATTACTATGGTGATTATTATTTAGAATGTGAGGCAGCCCCTTGCTACATTGTTAAGTGGTGCTTGCCGTGCTAGCGTCTTCCCAACTCATCCTGAGCTCTAGGGTTGCAGGTCCGTGTCACCACGCCCACCTTTAGCTTTCACATTCTGATTTACAGTCCCCACCTAATGTTGGTTTTTTTGTACGATAGGAGTCATAAATGAATATTTGTATAATGCTATGCAAGACCCAGAATCTTTAGTGTGAAAATAATTCATGTCCCCTTTAAAATTTAGTGTCATCATTATCATAAATCATTTAAGCACATGTGAAAAGACCTTTTACTTACCTGTGAATTATGTATGATACATATATGATTTTGTTTCTGAGTTATATATTTTGTTGCATTGGTCTATGAATTTACCTTTATCTTAATGAAATACTGTAGGTGTAATGTTTTACCGTTTCCTGGTAATTCACTATCTCAATGTTATTTTCTCTTTCAAGATGCTCTAGCTCTTTTGGCCTTTTTTTATTTCTATGTATATTCAGGGAAAGCCAAAAACTACTCTCATAAGGAAAAGCCGTCATTTTCACTGCAGTTGTAGGGAAATACTGGGTAGAGTATTTCTTGAAAACATTCTCAGATCCAACCTAGTGACACAATATATCTTTCAGTCTACTTGGGGATTGTTTTTTCTTGCAATAAGATAATTTCTAAAATAATTGTGGTCTCTCTTTTATGAATTTCTAGACTTAATGTCCTTTTAAGAGTTTTAAAGTTTATTTAATCATTGCTCATGAGACAAAATCTTCTGTAATATTCCTTTTGGTAATCATTTTACATATTTTTATCAAATTTTTGTGACTCCACAAAACAAGCTAGCTGGTATGTCTATTTTTTCACTTTCCCTAGGAGTTTGTGCAAAATTGATTAAATGTCTGATAAAGATCCGCAGTCACAGTTGTGCGATTGAAGTTGTTTTTCTTTTTATGACTGGATGTTTTAAGAACTATTTCCTTAACCTTGAAGTTCAGTAGATCTCTCTGTAACGTTTCATATCTTTGCAGATTCATTTTTGACTCAGATGAGCAGACAATTTCTGTGATACAGCATCCAACGTAGAATAAAGCAGCTTTCCCGCCCACTCACATTTTATACCCGGCAAGTGTGAACAAAATCTACTGTAAGATATCTCACGGTAGAGAAACTTCCTGCAACTTTCCTTCTACTCTGAAACTTCGTAAGTAAAGGTACTTAAAAATAATGTCACACGCACAAAACAACGTCACACGCACACGCTATCCCCTTGCAGACAGTGCATTTCCTAAGGTTCAGTGTGCATAGTGACTGGAAAGGCAGTCCAGAAAAGAAACATAGGAACAGTGTCTGTTTTACTTTTCCTCTGATTCAAATATATTTAAGGATAGAAGAAATGCCAGGAGGAGAAATCCTTTCTCTCATCCCACTTTTATTTGAGTTCTCTTTACTGAGGTAGAAATACTGCAATGCTCTCCACACACACCCAGAGGCAGAGAAGCCAAGAAAGTGTCATGTTGCTGACTGCCTCTCACGGCCCTTGGCACCCTTCCCACTAAGCTCACTTGATGTACAAACCTTTCTCTTCGCTTTCAAACCCATCCTTTCTAAAGTAAAATGGCCAACATAGGAAGAAGCCAAGGAGTCATGATAAGGTGGCAAACTGCGATGCTGTCATGAGCCCCAGCCAGAGTCTGGGATGGATGGTGTTAGCTGATCGTAATTCTAGAATGGAGGGAGAAAAATGAGAAATTTTTAAATGGAGGTATCAATTTTAAAGTCTGAACTATTTTATGTGCCTGGTTACTCTTTCCAATTTTTTTATTCAAAACATTAGTTCTTAAGGTATTCTGAGGTGTTAAAATATCAGCGTTTTATTCCTGTGCGTCCTTGCTATGAGTATGGGGAAAATGCAACCTACCTCAAATCTTTTCCTTTCTTTCCTCTCCTTAAAAATTTAGGGTCAGTCTCAAATCAGTTATTATGTCTAAAATCCCCAGCCAGATTGTACCGGGGTGTTGAACACTAGCAACTCTCAGGAAGTTAGACAAAGACCGATGAGAGCGTCAAAGTCACTTTCAGGTGCTGACGTATGTAATGTGTTGCCTTGTGGCTGAGCACCTCCTTGCATGCGAATATGTGATGAGAGGTGTTTAAAGCTGTCTGTCTCGATAGCCTGGAACCTCTATAGCTAGGCCGGTACATCAATCAGTTCATTAGCAGGTAGTTGCTGACTCGATGATTTGACTACAGAGCGTCTAACAGTGCTGGGGGTGGCCCCCAATTTGTAATTGTCACTGTTGTTCACTGAAATACTGAACACGATGCTTTCACCAAAGAGATTTTGGTTTGTTTTAGAATGTTTTTGAATAATTTTAACTTGATCCAAATATGGCTGATAAGATAGAAGCTGGCTATCTGTATGACCATATTTTCTATGTTAGAAAATAATAAAAAGTAAAACAAGTCTCTTTTGACTTTTCTTAAATCAGACTCTATGATGACATAGATGCAGCCAAATTTCCTTTTCCACTGACTTTGAAAATTTTGAAAATAGCTTTTTGAAAAGATCATTTTAAGTATTAGTTAAATTTGTTGATAAATTTTTATCAATATCCAGTACATGCATTTTCAAATATATTTCTAATGTACATTACTGAGAACTTCTACTTCTGCCAAAATATTTTAATTTTATGTTTTATATAATATCTGTGTCATTTAAAATGTTGTATTATGATTCACTTCTGTGTACTCACCTCTAACCCGTTATTATCATTCTTGCACGCCTATAAGTTGCAGAGCTCCGCTGGGCACTTTTGCGTGGGATTTCTTATGCAGTTGCCACTAGGGGCTGGGGATATAGCTCAGTGGAATAAGCGCTTGCCTAGCAAGCGCAGGGTCCTGAGTTCAATCCCCAGTACCGCAAAAAAAAAAAAAAAAAGGAAAAAAATAAATAAATAAAATAAATGCAGTTGCCACTAGACGGTCGCTGGCATCGTCTGAAGATACTACTGAGCTGGGTCGCTTTCCTACAAGGCAGTGGTTGGAAGCTAAAGCTGCTCAGTTTTCTGAAGCACCTATATATGCCCTTTCTCTGTGTTTTGCTTCTTCACAACAGAGTTCCCAGAAAGAGTGAATAAAAAGTACTTCTTTTGTGAGTCAGAAATGGAACAGCTTAGCTCTGGGTCAGGAAATTATCGCACAGTCTCTTCTGTATTCTGTTTCTCAGAGCAGTAACTGAGCCTGCAGGAACATTCCTGGCGCGGAAACATAAATTCCACTTTGCTTGGAAGCATCTTAGATAATCTGTGGTCATCATTTATCCAACGTAGAGGTCCTCTGAGTACCAGTGTGAAGCTGGTATTTTCTAAAATGTTCTATGTGCAGACTACAATGATGAAACGAACCTTACCGAGAAGGTTAACTCAACACTGGGGCCTCAAGAATATAGAAGCCATAGTAGCAACGATCATTAATCTTTCTCATGAGTTTGCTAGTTTATTTTAATCCACGCTACTTTGTCCTTTGCAAGTCAATTTAAACTAATTTTCTAGGTCATATTTCAGGACACATTTTAGCAGGCATTTTACTCATGTCAAAGTTCAAACAATTCACTATATTTCCTCCTCCCTACACTGTAAGAAATGCTCCTAAGGGAAAATAGAAATTTATTTTTAACTTAAACAATTAAATATGTTCATTCCAATTCTTTCCATTGTTGATTCTGCAAGATGTTTTATATCCGTCACTAACTATTCAATACTGTTCTATTTTTCTCATGGTGGAAATTTCATTGATTTATACTTATTTGAAAAAAAGAAGGTAGATGTTTTAACTCAGTTCCCAGATTGAGAAAAAATACATTATTTATAAATTATATGTAGAATAATTTACCATCATTTACCAAAAGTATCAGAGCCTAAAGAATTTCATTGCCAATTACAACTAAAAGTATATTTCTTGACACAAGTGAAAATTTTAAAATAATTGTGTTTTTTTGAAATTTTCCTTTATATACTTTTAGGTCTACCATCAGTAAAGAGAAATGAGGTTGCAAAGGTTTGTAAAATATTGGAACATCCATATCACTTTCAATTCATAACAACTGATTTATTCTGAGACCTAGGTTTTACAAAGCCCAGCGCTAACAATGAACATATCTCCAAGGGAAAAGGTAAAAGCACAGAGGATCTAGAAAACTAATTGCAGAGTGAAGAGCCACTTAGACTTGTGGGCCTAATACAGAACAGAAAAGATTTACATGAGAAGGAATTTTTGTCTTTGAATGGTTTTAAGTTTTCTGTGTAATTTCTTAAAATTGAATAATGCATGCATGGATAAATATTTCAGGGAATCAAATTTTGACTAAAAAGTAGGACCTAACTGCTAATCTACTTTCAGAATTCAGAAGGTAGTTGAGCCATTTAAGAATTAGGAGACCAATGAATGCAGATACTGAGGCAGTGTCTTTGCTGTTCCTGGCGCACTCCCAAACATCCTGCCGCTATAGCACACTAAAAGCATTTACTATCCTCTCTACACACAGCCATTTTCCTATTTGTCCTACTGACCATCTCAGTATATCATCTTTTGTAATTTCTACATTTCCCCCCCCTTATTTTCTCTGGACTTTCATGATATATTTTCTTCATAGTTGTTCCTGCTATCTGGCCTAGTATTTGTGTACTGATTTATTGTCTTTCCCCTTGCTGACCTCTAAGTCCCACAAATGTGGACTTTATTTTCCTGGCTATTTCCTCTATATCTAGAATACTGTCAAGCATAGAAAGTTGGTAGTTTACATAAATATGTTGAATTACTTTTCAAGTGGGTCAGCAAAGTTCTAGAACTAGTAAATGACCACCTAAGAGGGCACATCTCCTCGAATTACCTCTGCAACCTGTTATTTCCCTGAAATGATATAATTGAGTGAATGTATCTGAACTAAAAAATATTAAGCTTAATGTAATTGTTCTAAAGGAAGGTTGGGAAGACCTGTCAGCCAAAGCTGAAAGACTTCAGAAATTTATTCTTCCAAACTTTGGAGGATCGTAATCTTTCCTTCTATTGTTTACTTAAATCTTTATTGTTGAGCCATGCCTCTTCTTACCTCACAATATTACAACTGTCAACATCTTTACTTTTTTCTCCTTGCTAGCTTTGGTTTAGGTCTTAATGATATTATGGTTTTTCATGCTTTATAAGTGTAAATAGTCGAAACTTCTGGCCTCAGAGTCTTGTTCTCAGCCATCCATCGCACTGGCCACTTTCCCATGAGCCTCCCACTACCTCCCTGTGTGGCCCAGTTTTGCACAGACCCTTATCATTCCACTTGAATCTCTAAAGTAACAACACAAATGAACAACTTGCAATCATGTGCAATTTTCAAAACACTTATAGAAAAAGTTATATGCAGCCAGCTTTTTGGATGGCTGATTTGCGGATAAGGTACTATTTCATGTGAGCATCTACTAACTTCTTATGGGGTTGACAGGTGAAGCAAGTAAACATATAAGATATCAGAAAAATTTCAAAGTTTAGTAAAATGATGGACAATTTCAATATACTTAAGTACCAAATATTGCATGGAACGTGTACATAATGAGAATATGATTTTTTGCTTATATGAAACACTTTAACTGGTAACTGAGAGTTCTGTATTTTATCTGACAATCTTATTTCTTGTACTCCTACCTCTCCCCATTTTATAGGTGCATTGAAAATTTTCTTTTGTAAATAAAAACCATGAGCGCTATCATATGGGGAGATTCAGGAGAAAGAAAGAGAAGAACAGTGAATTGAACAGAAATACTTACTGGGATACTTCACAGCATAAGCAGAAACAACCAGCTTAGTTTCTGCCTGGAACCAAGCTCTGTTTTAGTTCTTCAAGATTTGGTTCCTTGGGGAGCACAGTTTTCTTAACCAGAATATTAGGTTCACTCAACAACAGTAGCACTGGTTCTGCTGAAAGAAGTACTAAGACCTGGTGCTGACATGTTATGTTCATTTGAGTATAAATGGAGGCCTAATCAAACTCTTATGTACAGGTTATAAAACTAGCTTCTTTTTGAGGTTCTTACACATCACTCCCATAATATTCATCGAAATTTTCTGGACAGACTCATGCTCACTAAAGGGCATATCTGACACTCTTTTCTAACACCCTCCTCTGTTATATTTCTATGACTTGTATGTCATTTAATCAATTTAAACATATTTACTGAGCATTTGTTATGAGCACTGGTTTAGACACTAAGGATAAAACAGAATGCAAAAGAAATGAAGTTTCTTTATGGTGCATTCTAGTGGAAGTGAGCACACAATAAGCAAATTAGCACAGTACATGAAATATTTGGTGGAATGAATCATGTGCTATTGATCTCATTTTCTCTACTCTATTTTCATTATATTTGCTATGTAACTTTGTAGTCCCTGTGCCTACAGGGAAGGAGTTCACTTCAGTTTCTTTCATGGTGGTTGGCTAAGTGGCAATCTGGCTTTGCGCAGTTGAATGAGACAGACATGACTGATTCATGTTCCAGCTTTATCCTTTAACAGCCTTCCCATTCTCCCCCTAGTCATTCTGGGCTTGCACTGAGTCTGTGAGAAGCGCCTGCACTAGCCCAGTGATTCCGGAAGGAGGGTACATGACTCCAGACACTGAGCAAACCATCCCAAGCTCAGCGTGCATAGATCACCAGAGTCATCTATAAACTTTGGGCAAAATCAAAGAATGCATAAAAACAGTGGAAGAAAAAAAACCCAAGGGCAACATCAGAAAACAGTAACAAATATGGTGGATATTAATCCTACTTTGCAAAACTCACTTTAAAAATGAATGGTTTAAATAAACCCATTATAGGAACTGTCGATTAAAAAACAAAACCTAACTCTATGTTTCTGTAGGAAACATACTTTAAACACTGTATAAGAACACATATATACTAAAGGTGAAGGAACAGAAAAAGATATGCTCTGTGTACTATCTCTGTGAAAAACTAAAGCACTGTGTGCCTGATATGCCCCCTTTGTATTCTCAAGACTCTGGCCATGGTAAGGGGCCATGAGGTTGGACAGAAACTGGACTGTCTGTATAAGTGTTATGTAAAGCACATAGGGAACCAGGGCAAACTACTGTTATCAGTAGAAAAGCATTTCCAGGCTGGGGATATAGCTCAGTGGAATAAGCACCTGCCTAGCAAGCGCAGGGTCCTGAGTTCGATCCCCAGTACCGCCAAAAAAAAAAAAAAAAAAAAAAAAGCATTTCCATCCCTACGCTAAATCTTTCATGGAATGCTGGTCATATGATGGAAGAGAGGAAGCTAATGTTACCACTACATTATGTAGTTGAGTCCATAAAATTCCCTCCCTGTGATAATCAGGCACAGAACTAAACACGATGGAAATGCTGTATGGTCTACTCCATTGAGCTGCCACCTGACACACCTTTCTGGAGACACTTGTCCAGCCTGTCACTACTGACCCTCTGCAGTGGTGCTGTTGTTAAAGGCTTTTCCCTCGTAGATTTACTGGGTGACACTGTTGTAGAGCACCCATCTTTTACAGATTTTACTGAACAGTGTTACTGAGGGTGCCTCCTACCCAAGGACATTACAAGTGCTACAGTAGCAGCCACCCCTACGTGTTCCTCATGGACCTGACCTGTTAGTATCAGTTAATCCTGTCTTCCCCTGTTAGTACCTGTTAATAAGTTTTAATAGATCTTATCTTTCACAAATTATCCCTGGAAATTTTTTATGTCAGACACTTGCTTTGCTTCCATAGCATAGCTGTACTATGCATGGTCAGATGCCATAAAAACATTAAACAAAGCTGGAATAGACATGTGAATATTAGATAAAGCAGATGCATTATGGTTCTCTAGGAAAACAGAACCTGCATAAATGATAGACACATTATAAAAAAATGGATCACATCACTGTTGAGCCTGAAATTTCCATGAATTTCCCTGTGCAGGCTGAAAACCAGAAGAGCTGGTCCTACTGCTGCAGTCTGAATTCTGGCAGGCTCAAGACCGAAGAACATACGTTTCAGTATGAATCCAAATGTGGAAAACATGTTTGTACCGGCTCATAGTCTGTCAGGCTAAAGGAATTGCCTTGTTACTCTCTTTGCTCTCCTCGGTCCTTCAACCCTAAGTGAAGGCCATCCTAGTTAAGGATCTGCTTTATTCATTCCGGGAGATAGCTCAGTGGCACAGTGCTTGCCTGGCAAGCACAAGGTCCTGAGTTTGATTCCCAGTGCAAACAAACAAAACATTCTGCTGATTCAAATGTTGCTCTCACCCAGCAATGCTACAAAATAATAATAGACAAATAATAATGTTTGACCAAACATCTGGCTACTCTGTGGTAAGGTCAAGCTAACACCTTATGTTAACCAATGAAGCTGACTTGGGGGTAGTGGAAATTATTATGGGTAAAGAGAGACACTATGCAAGGTTCAAATGGTTGAACATCCAAAAAGACAAAACAATATCTAAATGTATATGCATCTGCCAAAAGAAAATATCTAAATATGTGAGGCAGAAACTGATTGGTCTGCAAAAATAGGTAAGTGAATCCATTACTGTAGTCAGAGACTTCAAACCACTCTATCAGTAACTGACAGATCCAGCAGGAAGGATAGGCTTGAACAGTATCACCAGTCAACTAGATCTAATCTATCAAGAAAATATGGTTCACTCATCATTAATAGAGTACACGTTCTTCCAAAGCTAACATGTCTACATTGTGAGCAGGAAAAACACCTCAATATGAGTAGTACACATCATACAAAATATGCTATCAAGTATAATGTAATTAAACTACAAGTCAGAAACACATAGCTTGGAAATCCAAAGCTACTGAAAGGGAAAAAAAAAAAACTCATATTTAACCAATCAGTCAAAACATGTCTCAGTAGTAATTTGAAAATATTTTTGTGCATAGGAAAATAAAATATGCATAACATTTAAATTTGTACAAAGCAAGGAAAGCAGAGCTCAGTGGGAAATTTGCAGTATTGATTGTGCACATTAAAAATGAGAACAATTTAAAAATCCTTTAATATTCTTCTTAGGAAATTAGAAAAAGAAAAAAATCAAAAGAAATGGAATTAGAGCAAAAACTAAAGGTTAGAAATAGGGAGTGACTAAGGAAAGATCCGCAAGTTGATTAACCTCTGGTGAGATCAATTGAGACAAAAAGTTAATATATAAATTACTAATTTCAGGAACCAGAAAGGACATCACTGTTGACACCATAGACCTCAAAGTGATTAAAGAATATTATGAGAAACTTTATGCATACAAATTTGATAAGCTGGATGAAATGAACTAATTGTTTGAAAGATAATTTATAAAAAAGTAATGAGAAAATATAAAGAATCTGAAAACTCCATTGTCTCCTAGAACTTGAATTGATTATTAAGACAGACCAGCAGGCTGCAAGAAGCTCACCGATAAATTCTACAGACAATTAAGAAATCACACCAATTCACTAAAATCCCAATTATAAAATGAAAACAGAAGGAATACTCTAACACATTCTGTAAGGTCAGAATTATTCTAATACTAAAATTAGACAATGACTTTACAAGTTAAGAAATTTAAAGACCAAGTTTTTCATGAACATAAATGCAAAAACTTTACAAAATATTAGCAGGTTGATCAAAACAATGTATTAAAAGAATTATAGAACACAACAAACTGGAATTTATTTTAGCATGTAAAGCAGATTCATCACTACTGTAATCAATTATATAAACAGGTTAAACAGAAAAGTATATAATCATTTTAATACATGTGAAATATTTTGCAAGATTTAATAGCCATTTACGAAATAAAAACAACAGCAACAAGAACAAAACCTCTCAAGAAGTTAGAAATAGAGATCTTTCTCAAAATACTGTGCAGCTAATGTTATGTTTAATGGTAAAAGAGATACTTTCCCACAATGACTGAGGAAAAAGGCAAGAGTACCCATTATCACTATTAAGACAAGAATGGAAAGTATATACATTGAGAAAACAGTCTTTGTTCATAGATTACATAATTTTCTATGTAGACAACCAAAAACAATCAAGAATAGTCAATGACAACAAAAACTCTTACCACAAAAATCTACAATAAATTTGCATAATAAAAAGTGAATAAAGAAAAGTTGGTTTATTTTTTACATTCAAGGAATAAAAAATTGTATCTTGAAATTAAAAACACAATATATTTTATAATAATAAAAGTAAAAGCAACTAGATGTAAATCTTAATGTTAGAATGAAAGCTGAAAAATTGATAGAAAAAGCAAAGAAGATATAACTAAGCTGAAGGATATTCCACATTCATAGATAGGAGGATTTAATGTTCATCAAGATAGCAGTTCTCCATAAGGTTAAAGATACAATGAAATTTCTTTTGAAATTTCAGCCTGTTACTTCATTACTATTGATAATCTGATATTAAAGATTATATGAAAAAGCAATGGCCCCTAATAGCTGACAAAATTATTGCAGCAGAATAATAAAATCAGAGGACTGACCCTATTTGACTTCATAACTTAATTAAGACATGTGTAATCAAGACAGGAAACCAGTAACTCCAATTAATGTAAAGACTACATGTCAAAATATGTGCTATTGTTATAAGCAGCTGAGCTAGACAAAAATATTATAGGCAGTCAGACAGGGCCAGGCCCTCAAAGGAGCCAACAGACCTGAAGGAGCCAACAGACCTGTGGGCCAGACCTTAAGACAAAAGGTGCTAAACAAATACACCCACATATCTCCCTATGTGTAAACATTAGGGATTGCTATTTGTAAATAAGTAACAACCACCTTCTAAAAGACAGAAAGAGTCACTAGCCCAACCCCCACAGGAAAAGCCCCTGATCTGCATTCACGCCCGCTTGCTATGTGACTCGCTTTCCCATTTGATCCCAGTCCAGTCAGTCTTACCTAAATATTTATCCTTGCAGTCTTATTGGTGGATCACAGTTTTGTCCATTTCCCCTGCCTTGGACCTGCCTCACCTCATGGTTTTTCTCTATAAAAGGCCCTAAAAAAGACAGTGGGGGAGTAACCCACTCGGCCCCCCTTCTGTCCCTCTCTTGGATAGAAGCTTTCTTTCTCTCAATAAATATATTCTGCTCTTAACCTCTGTTGTTCCTAAAATTCATTCTTCAGTTTTAGAGAACACGAACTCATCTGATATTGTTCAGGTTAGGAGTTTTATTTTCCTGTATCACTATGACAAATCACATCATCAGATGCAAAAAAGGGGGCAGGGGAATCAGAGGAGGAGGGTGCAGGGGTGGAAGGGGAGGGGATTAAAGCAGGAAACAAACTATAATTTGTACATGTAGCTGCTCTCAAAAGGATTGTAAGCTGCATGAATTTCAAATATGTTCGAATAAAATTAAAAGTACAAAAGAGATGAATAAACAGACAAATGGTAAAAATAAGTATCCCAAAAGTAGATTCATACAAATACTGTTAACTGATTTTTACAAAGAAATGAAGGAAATTCAATGAATAATATATTAGTTTCACAATAAATGATACTAAGACAAATAGATATTGACGGGCAACAAAATGAATCTCTAGATACGTCTTCCAACATTCACAATAATTAAGTAGTAATGGATTACACACTCAACTTTAAAATGTGAAAGTATAAGACTTCTGAGAGATAACATAGGAGAAAACGGAGGTAAACTAAGTTTGGTTATGATATTTCGGATTCAATAACCAGACACAATCCATTAAAAGAAACAACAATAAGTTAGACTGCACTGAAATAAGAACTGCTCTGAAAATACACTATTACGAAAATGAAAAGACGAAACACCTACTGGGAGAAAATGTTTCAAAAACATGTACTAGAAAAATGTTTTGTATCTAAAACATACAAAGAATTCTAAAAACATAAATAAGGGAACAGAAAACTCAAAAATGGACAAAAGATCTGAACAGATATCCCTCAAAAAGGTAACACGTAGCCTTACGGAGAGATACTTAACATCATATGTTGCTAATGAACATGAACAGTAAAAGAAAATGGTATTATTCCACACCTGTTTGAGAATTCAAAATCCAAAACACTGAAACATCAAATGCTAGCAAGGATATAAGGCAACAGGAAATCTCATCCATTGTCGATAGGAATGAACACGTTATAGCCAGTTTGTAAGATATTTTGATTATTTTATTTTATTTTTTTTACAAAACAACACACTTGAACCTCTATATAGCAATCATATTCTTTGGTATTTCCTCAAATGATTTCAAAAATTACGTCTACTCCCCTAAAAATCACAAGTGGATTTTTTAGTATTAACTTCACTAATAATTGTCACACTTGAAAGCAATATGCACTATACATGTTACTGAGGAAAACAAAGACATCTAAAGGCTCTAGATAATTGCAATTGTATGACATTATTGGTATAGGCAGCTGAGTTAGATAGAAATATTATAGGTGGTCAGACAGGGCCAGGCCCTCAAAGGAGCCAACAGACCTGAAGGAGCCAACAGACCTGTGGGCCAGACCTCAAGACAAAGGGTACTATACAAATGCACCCACTCACTTCCCTAGGTGTAAATGTCAGGGATTGATTTTCTAAATAAGTAACAACCACCTTCTAAAAAGCCAGGAAGAGTCTCTAGCCCAACCCCCACAGGGAAAGCCTCTGATATATATTCAAGCCCGCTTGCTATGTGACTCGCTTCCCCATTTGATCCCAGTCCACTCAGTCTTACCTGGACAATTATACCTGTAATCTTATTGGCTGCCCAAGGTTTGTCCATCTCCCCTACCTTGGACCCGCCTCACCTCATGGTTTTTCTCTATAAAAGTCCTGGAAAAAGACAGTCGGGGGGGGGGGGAACCCACTCGGGCTCCCCTTCTGTCCCTTTCTTGGACAGAAGCTTTCTTTCTCTCAATAAATATATTCTGCTCTTAACCTCCGTTGTTCCTAAAATTCATTCTTTGGTTTTAGAGAACACGAACTCGTCTGATATCATTCAGGTTGGGAGATTTATTTTCCTGTATCATTATGACGGGGGCTAAACTATGCAGTAATTCATTGCTAAGGCTGTGGGTGATGGCAAAAGGGCTTACTTGTTAGATAAATTAATTGAAAAATCTATCTTGATGCTTTGTTTCAAGGGAGTTGAGTGCAGACTGGCTGCTGCTCTTTCTTGCCTGTTACTACTACACCCTGAATACCTCTTTCTTGGCATTTAACTTTCCCCAGTACAATTTGCCTTTGGCTATAGTGACACAGAAATGATGCAGATGGTGAAAATAGGACAATTCTGGTTAGAATTCAAAGGAGGGCCTGGCAGAAAGTGTGAGGAATTAGATGTAAAAAGTAAAAGGTTTAAGTCAAATTTTACTTCAAGACATTTTGCTTGAGCAATTGGAAATAAGGAGCTACCATAACTGAGATGAGGTGGGGGCATCAAGACAAAAGGTTGAGTTAAAGGGGAAGATGAACAAATTGGATTCTGGGAAGAGCCAGTCAGACTTCTAAGCAGAACTTCTGAGCAGTGAAGCATCTAGAATTTGGGAGAGAAAGCTCTGTGCTAGGAAAGTCGGTGTCCAGCAATTCAACCATGGGTGGGGAGGTGTAATCAGGCAGTATATGCACTTATAAGAAAAAGTCCATCTGTTGATTCCTGTGGTACTTACACCTCTACTGGTCAGGAAAGAGAGAAACAATTAAACAAGACACTGACAAGGAGCAGCCAGTGAGTTAGGAGGATAAAGTTAGATTATGAGGCTCAGGATAAGAATGGCTTTTAAGCAGGAAGAAATGCTTGGTTTTGCATTTGAACTATCCTTAGAATGTCCATTTATCATCTAAATGCAGGCACTTTTACACTTGAATACTGACACTATTCATGACAATTATAGGACAATGGGCATAATTATTTACTGCCCAAGGCTAGTGAGGACATATAGTTGCTACTGTATTATACTATTGCAGGTCATTTAAGACTAGCGGTTATGGCTGAAGTTGATACCAGTTGGCCTAGTGTGTTTCACTTCCACTGGATATAGCTGTGGGGAAGGATGCACAAAGAAGGTGAACTATATGTTTCACCAGGCATTTCAGCTGAGTAAAATAACATTTTAAGAAAAGAAAAGATAAATTCATTAAAGATGTAAAAGTGCCAGGGAATGCATGTTGTATAAGAAGTATTTGAAAGCATGAGAAGATTAGCAGTCAAGGGAGAAAGATGCTGTGGTCAGGAGTGAATGGCTCATGAATCTTTGTGGGTTTGAAGAATGTGTGTTGTTGGATACTGAATTCAATAAATGCTAAAGGTGGATTAAGGTTGATATTGTGAAAGATTTTAGTTACTAGCAATTCAAAGGTTTGGGTGAGACTTTTGCTTAGTTAGGGTACATGACAAGTACCTTTCATTTGGGAAGTTAAGGTGGAGGAGCTAGGAGACTATTGTACTGGAAGACTGTACAAATAGTAGCATCTCTAGGGATCGTGCAAAATGACATGGAGAGTGGCTATGATCCAGAAACCCCACTCATCAAGAAAGAGAGAAAGGATCTTAGTTTTGGTGGGTGATTCCAACAACAAAAGGGGGGGCTGAGGATGCAGCTCAGTGTCACAGCACCTGCCTGGCAAGTGTGAGGCCCTGAGTTCGATTCCCAGTACCAAAAAATAAAAGAAGGGGCTGGGGATATAGCTCAGCGGAATAAGCGCCTGCCTAGCAAGTGCAGGGTCCTGAGCTCGATCCCCAGTACCGCCAAAAAAAAATAAGAAGAAGAAGAAGAAAAGCAAAACCTAACAAAAGGTACAAAGACACAAAACAGCTGCGTTTTGAGGGCAGAGGGAAATGAAGTGGTCTACAAAAGTCATGAAGACCACAGAATGCCAACACTACCCATTTCATAGTTTGAATGAGTTTTCAAATACTTTATAGTTGTGTCTGTCATTTCCTAGAGGGAATGTGTAGAACACTCTGGTATTGTTAAAAAATAAATCAGATCCTCCTTTTGGTTTGTATTAGCATGAAGAAAAAAATGACAACAGGAATGCTTCTGTCCTGCGTCACTCCTCCCCTTTTGTCCCGCCAAATCTAGAAGACCGCCCTTCTTCGAGTCAACGATTCCTGCAGGTTGGGTTCGTTAGCTCCTATGATTTCTCCATGTTTTCATTCCTTTTATGATCAGGATGTGAGACTGAAGACATTATGGTAATGCTGTGAGTCACAATTTAATAAGTTAGCCTTGCACATTTAGAGCACATTTGGTAGAGCAGCTCATTATAAATAATATCCTTTTATCAGTAACATTGTAATTCCCACAACCTGTTACAGCTGGTTAAATAGCTACAGTTCAATTAACTAATGATGGCTTTCCAAAGACACTCAAACGGGATCTTCTAAATTGTGTTTTCATAAGCAGTACACAGGCCATTACCAGGGCAGCTCTGGGACGAGAGGGTCATGCTATGGCACACTTACTCTTAGTCAGAAACCATTTTCTGGCTCAGTAGGGAGAGAGTCACTGTGTACCTGCACAGCCTATCTAGGTGAATGTCCTACTGCCGAATTTCATTTCATCCTCATTTCATCGAGTCATCTCTGAATCATTTGTCTATTGCATTAGATTTGAGGCTGTACATTCTCTTTTGTGACTAGAGAATTAATTATGTGTTAGTGGAAGCCCTTACACGATGCAAGGAATTAAGAGTTTATCTGCAAACATCTTCAGAATTATTTGCAAAGTGTTGAAACTTATCAATGATGTTAATATTGTTGAAAGGTTTCCAAAGATAAATATTATATTTTATTTACTTATTTATTTTAAAGAGAAAAAACAATAAAATCAATGATACAGGGTTTTAAAACAAGATAATAAGAGATAAACAATGGTTACTATATTGTGAATTGTTATCTTCAAAGTAGTTGCTCAGATTGCAAGATATAGGCCTGAAACGTTAATCAAACAATCTAAGCACATGCCATTCTTTTTAATGAACTAATGGAAATTAGTAGTATATCTTAGCTATCTTGTGCATGTATATATATTTTCCTTCCTTCTTTTCTCCTTTTCCCCATCCAAGTTGCTCTTTCCTTTTGAGAAGTTACTTTTTCTTTCAATATTTATTGTAACTTTTGAATCTTATTTACTCTTGTAGTTTCTTATATTAGGAGACAATATGATGCTTGCTCATGTGAGTCTGATTTGTTTCACTAATGAGTATGGTCTCTACTTGCATCCATTTTCTATAAAAGCCTCTGGTTTATCTTTCTTTATAGCTGAATAATACCCCATTGTATAAAAATACTACATCTTTTTTATCCATTCTTTGATTGATGGGCAGTTGGGTTGTTTCCAAGTTTAAGTATTACACATTGTGCTACTATAAACATGGGTGCACATATATTGTTGTGGTATATAATGTTTTTAATTCTTCTTAGAAAATATCCAGAAGGGGACTAGCAGGTTTGAATGGGACATATAACCTTGGTTTTTTGAGGCATCTCTACAATGATTGCCACAGTGGTTGCACCAGTGTGCACTCCTATCAGCAGTGGAGAAGAGTTCCTTTTTCTCCACAGCTGCCACCATTTGTTATTGGCTGATTTCTTGATGATAGCCATTATTTCTGTTCTGAGATGGAATCTCATTGTTTTAATTTGTATTTCTTGAATGAGCAATGATGTTGAACATTTTCTCATATATTTATTTGCCATTATATTTCTTCATCCAAGAAGTGTGAATTCACTTCAAGTGTCCATTTTTGATTGAGTCTTTGAATTTGGGGAACCTGAATTTTTTCAGTTCTTTATATGTTCTAGATAGAAATCCTTTGCCTGAAGGACAATTGGCTAAAATTTTCCCACTCTGTGGGTTGTCTTCCCACTCTGTTGGTCATTTCTCTTGACGTACAAAAATATTTTAATAAGATGAGATCCCAATTGTGGATTCTTTGAAATACTTTCCATGCAGTTAGGCTTTGTTTGTGTAATCTCTGCCCCTCTTATGTCTTCAAGATTTCTACCTATTTTCTTTTCTAGTAGACTTAGTGATAAACATTATTTTTAACATCATTTGTGAAAGTCCACATTTTGATAATAGAAAGGGAGATACATTTTAATTAAATGGAAAATTCAATAGTGTGTAAAAACTACATAAAGGATATTTCTCTGAGCTAGTCCTAAAGAGCATATGTTAAGCTTACACTACCTGATGAATAATCCTTTGTATACACCCACTGTCTAGACCGGCTCTTCCCTTTGTCACCAGGTACACTCCGGGTTGTGGGGAGCTGTAGTGACTGTGGAGGAGGTGTGAATGCGATGGATGTGCATCCGTACTTATTCTCTTATGTATCAGTGCCATGTTACTGATTATTGCTATGTGTATGAGTTTTGCAGATTATATTCACAAGAGATTTATGTAAGCAGCTCTACCAGATAAAACTATGAACTCTTAGACTAGAATCTCATTGTTTTAGAACAAGAATCTATTTTCTTGCCAGTTACAGTTTTACTCGTACTTTAGATACTAATGGGTCTGAAGTGTGACAGTTTGGAACTATATCTCTTTTCACATTTTTGGTACTCATAAAATATAGACTCTTAATCCTGATGCTGTACATTTTTGTTGCTCACTTACTCCAAGGGGCTAACCTTCAGAAGCATCCACTTCATCCAGGCATGTGATACACACCTGTAACCCCAACACTCTGAGAAGCTGATACAGGAAGATCATAAGGTTGAGCCCAGCTTGGATAACTGAGTGATTAAACCCTGTATCAAATTTTTTAAAAAATTAGCTGGGAATGTAACTCAAAGAAAAACCCTTGGTTTCAATCTCCAGTACCACAAAAATCAATCAGTCATCCATTCATGTCTAGCTGCACTGTGTACACCACAAGTTTACATACCACACCTGTAAGGTCTTGATGTTTGTAAAAACTTCTTGAGCTAAACATACGGTACTTGACACTGACGATTTAATGAGTTTGGATTAATGGCCAAGCAGCATGCACTGATAGCCACGTGCCTGCAGACTTTGTACCTTTCAGGGATTCTACTGTTTCCTTTACCTCAAGTTCACTGTAAAGCTTTCTGTGCACGTTTAGTTCCTTAGTGTAGTCCCTGTGAAGGGCTGCATCACTTTTTGGAATAACCTAGGAATAATCAACAGAAGTCCTATTTTGCACTCTATCCCCAAATATCTTTCATCCCAACCTACGGATCACCAAATATCACTAATTTTACCTCCTCAGTTCCTTTGCGATCAGTTCCTTTTTGTTTCTTTGTTAGTGCTTTTGTTGTGGTTCAGCTTTGATCAAAGTGATCCATCCTGCTTGGGCTATTATACTGTGCACTTTACTTTATCCAGTGTCCCACCAGTCTCTTTATTTGTCACAGTGTTGATGGAATGACCTTCTAAATACCCAAAATGTAAGTGAAAACTTTCTAAATATTGAGGTCTGAAATCTGACATTAAATTTAAGTTTTGGTATTATCTGATTGTAAACAATTTTTCATTTGTGTTATTATTCATTCAATAAGTTTTTCATGAGAGTTAAATTCTGTGTACCATAGTAAGTATTGAAAAAATTCATATGTCATAGGGAGTTGTCTGTACTCGATTCTTGTACACTTTACTCTAATAGGCAATTGATACTTCACTTCCTGATTCTGCCTTTGCTCTTGCTGTTCTATCAGCTTAGAGAACTCATCTCTCATCCTTCATCAAAACTCTAAGCTCATAACACCTTTAAAGAGCCAAGTGAAATGTTGTGTTCCTTTGAAGCTGTTATAGATCCTACAACTTAGACCTGGTGATGATCAGCTAAGCATGAAGGCAGAGAAGCAAACATTTTACAGTGAATAAGTATTGGGAGATTAGCCTTCTCTTTAGTATTTTTGAATAGCCTGTTGGAAGAATTCTTCTAGCCTGTTATGATAGGAAACATGCAACATATATTTATATGATTATATAACAAGTTGCTATGGTTTAATGCTGTTTGTGCAAACTTGTGATAACTTATAAGAAGAGAAGATGTGGGACAAGGTGGGTCCTATAAAAAGTGATTATTGCTCTTCCTTCATGAATAAATTAATAGGTTTATGAGTTACTAGATTATCTCAGCAGTGGGCCTTCTGTAAAGAACCAGTTCTGTCATATTTTTTGTGTACTGCACATTTTTGCCACATGATGTCCTAAGCAACCATAAGACTCTGCCAGCACAAATGCCAGCAAACACAGTCCCATGACCTTGAAGAAGAGTCACAACGAAACTAAAATCCTTTTCTTAATAACTTACACACTCTATAGTATTGGTTTGCACTAACAATAAATGAACTAAAACAGCAGGCAAAAATTAGATGCGTACTATAAAAATAGAAAAACTATGCTGAATACCAGTCACAGCTATGTTGTATGACCTAAATATTACTATTGCAGCGGTTCATAAATTTTTTTAATGATCTATATATACAGTCTCTAGGTTGAATTAATGATCCAATTATGTGAGATTCACACAATATATTTAAAGCAAAATGCCTAGGCTTTTTCTATGAAAACAATGGCACATAATCAGTATTTGACTATTTTCTTTTGAAAAAATCCTCTCAAAGTTTCAAAGAAAGTCAGAAATAAGAATGTAAATGTGTAGTCAGTGAAATGTAGAAAGCTGAAAATCTGAAGCCCAAGATGAGAGGGATGACTGCCCAGAGCTGCTGAACTGAGCAGAGGAGTTAGGGGGAGGTGATTTTGAGCAGACTTCAACTGCTGCTGAATGTGGAAGGAGCAAACGTCATGTGTGAAGGTAAGAGCATGGCCTGGAGGCCCAGCAGAATTTCTCCTCATCAAAAGTGGAAATGAGCTCCCCAGGTTCAAGGGAAGACTTTTCCCAGAACTACTTTATTCTTTAAACTAGAGGAAGGAGGTTGATTATTTTCCACAAATACACTAAGTTTGAAGGAGACAATCTATTTATCAGGAGAAAGAAAGAGGATTTTCCAAGAAAACAACCACATAACATCTCATATTCCTTGACTGGGAAAATGAAGAATAAATAACTCATGTACATAAAGATGAATAACAAGCACAATGTCTGCTAAGTGTGAATAGTACTGCTCGGTTATTTCCTGTGTTCCTCTGATGCAAAAATCCTTTTTTAAAAAAAAAAAACACTTTCTAAAAATAATAGGAAAAAAAGAGGTTTCTGTGCGGCAAACTGTTCAGTTCCTCCAAATGGCAACCTTACAACAAAACGAGACAAAAAAAAGCAAAGAACAGCACCAACAGAACAAAAGAGAAAAGTTGGGATCTTGCACCTATTTCAGGAACTGCATGTGGGCTATTTAGCTTTCTCAGGTATAAGGGCAGTGACTGAAGAACTTCTCTGCACAGAAGCTTACTTTTAAAGATGATTTTGGAAGATCCTTCAACTCAAGAAATTATAGGTAGCAATTTTTAGTACATTCAAAAATTCTATATAGTTCTTCATTCTTTTCTGAAATAATGGAAGTTTTGTGTGCATATTTGAAAACGAGATTCGCCCATGGAGTTAGACATGATTTAAAAAAAAAATCTCAACAATTTACACACAATGAGATGCCATGACATTTCTAACCTAAAATTTTTGTAAAATAAAAATATATATTTATGTGGTACAATAGTCTTGGTACTTTTAATACCTCTAAAGACATTCAGGACATGATTAAGTGCAAACTTAACTTCTATAAAAATGACTTCTACTGTTCTTCTAAACAGCAAAATTTCCCATTAGTTGACTGGGAAGCAGTAGCCATTTCAGGAGTCATTAAAAAATACTTATTCTTTTATATTTAGGAATCCAACTTTTCAGATTATCTCTCAGAAAATAATCCATAAGGAAAAATGCTCTTCAAAGATAAAGTTTTTATTTAATAATAGAAAGGAGGACTTGGAAACATTTAAATGTCTGGTGGTAATGCAATAGTCTACCAGATGAGGTGTATAGCTATGAACTACAACCCGGATAGAGCTGGCCCGATAAGCGGGGAAAGTTTGGGGCGGCTGGACCACAAGGGATCCAGCAGGGGGCAGGATCCTATGAAAAAGGGAAAGAGCAAGAGTCATGAAGATCTATGTTTTTTCTCTCTTTTTTTTTTTGTTTTTAAGTGTTCTTTGTTAGGATGAAACTGTGGGAGGCTGGGCAGAGCAAGCTGTTGGAAAGCTGAGAGCTGAACTTCTATTCAGAGATGACACAGGTTTGGGAGATTTCAGCAGATGGTATACTCAGTGTGAGTGTATTTCCATGTACTTTCATGAAATTCTTACAGTGCTACAAATCAAAAGGGTTTAGGGTGTACAATTAAATTGTAATTCCCCCAAATTTAAATTTACAGTCTTAGACATATGATTCACTTAAATGATAAATAATTCTGAGTGCCTGGACAATTCCTAAATAAATAAACAATATAAATATAAATTCATATTTATTCACTATTTATTTATTCCTAAATAGTGAATAATTATAATATTAATTTAATTTCATCTTTTAAATGCATATAAATGATAAACATATGCAAATGCTTTGAAAGGCTGCATGATCATTGCATTTAATCTCAGAATTATTCAAGTAATAAAAAGTAAGTAGTCATTTTACACAACAGTCCAAACTGTCATTGGATTTCTGTCCTCTACTTTTCCCTTACATCTGGGGAAGAGTTTGATACAAGATAATAAATACTACAAACAATTGAATGAATTAGTTGAATAACTACAGAGAAATATGACTATGTATGAAATATAATGTTTATGATTTTTGTTTTTTTAAATGTACTATAGTAAGATTATTTAACATAAAATGTATTATTTTACCTAATTTACTGATAATTAGATTTAAAACTATAAAATTTTTAGTTTACTGCTTGAAGGTTTACATACGTATGTATAAGCATATTATTGAATTGTTTACTGAAAGTTGTGATGTGAATAATGTACAAAAGAAATAAAGTTAAAATTTCATGACTTTTTTTCTATAAAATGATTGTTTTTTACCTACATTTGCAAAGGTTCTTCCTTGGCCCCCAGAATATCTTTTTATAAATCAATTTAGTCATTAAATTTTTATTTTAACTTTGAAAAAGTTAAGTTTTTAATGATTATTGTGTATATTCTTACAATGCTACTTATAAATAGTTCTTGCCTTCTGGTATTTATGATTTTTTACCTACCAGCTCACAAAAGATGAAAAAGAGAACTATGAAGGCTGGGGGTGTAACTCAGAGGCATACTACTCAGCATGCGTAAGACCCTGGTTTCAACCCCCAATATTATCTCTCAGAAAAAGACAAATATTAATACTAATAAGACAGTTTTGTATTTATTTGCAGCTGTGTAATGTTTAGGATAAGGAAAGGTTTCTAGACTTTTCCAGAAGCCTTTATAAAATCAGACCTTCAACTGGGGAATGTTTTGATGCTGTGCTACTGGAGTCATTTCTTGGATGAAATGGTTGAGCTGGCTGGCTCTGCCTCAGGGCCGCAGAAGAATCTGCAGTCACAGTGTCAGCCCGTAGTGCAGTCGTGGGAACACTTCCTACTTTGTGTGGTGAACACTTCCTACTTTGTGTGGTTTTTGGAGGGCCTCAGTTTTTCTTTGGCTGTAGGTCAGAGGCCTCAGTTCTTTCAATCATGGGCCTCTCCATAGGTTGTCTCAGTGTTCTGAAGATGAAGCAGCTGGCTTTCCAAGAGTAATAATCTATGAGACAGAGAAAGAGAAACTCAAACTGGAAGCTGAGTTCTTTAGAACCTAGTATTAAAAGTGACTGCCATAAGTACAGCAACTTATTATAGTACAATATTTCTAACACACAACCATAATATTCTCAAGACTGCAGAGTCCTGCCTCTGCACTGCCAGACAGAACCTGAAATCTCTCATCTACTTCTTAAAATCAATTTCTATGTGTTAGAAGCAAACTTGTGGGGCAATATCCTGGATCATGCTATAGCACTTAAAAAAAAAATAACTACAAGCTTCCCTGGAAAACCAAGGTTCATATAATCTAGAGTTTCTACCTGGATTCTAGCTGGTATTGGGGACCTAAATATTGAGGTTTTAGCCTTAATTATAGCCTAGAATAATCATAATCTCTCCAGATGAGAGCAAAAAGTTCTGTCAGTGCACCTATGTCAGTGGTGCTGTGCTGGTTTAAATTTGAGATTTTGAAATAACACAATGGTCATATCAAAAAAAGAGTAGAGGGCTGGGGATAGAGCTCAGTGGAATAAGCGCTTGCCTAGCAAGTGCAGGGTCCTGAGTTCGATCCCCAGTACTGCAAAAAACAAACAAACAAACAAACAAAAAAGAAAGAGTAGAGATAATAGTAAACATTTGTAGTAGCTAAAACAAAGTGAAAAACTTTGAGTATTAATTTTCCTTAGGCTCAGTATAGTTTATGTAGTTAAGCATATAATTTAATTAGTAATAATGAGTGTATTTAACATATGGCTTACAAAATTCCTGACAGTTTAACAGTGAGCTCTCACCAGAGACAGCCATCCCAGCACCCCAGTGGTCCTGCTCCAGGTGAGCAATCTCTGTCCTAGGTCACTTCTGATAACTTCCTAAGGGCATGTTTTGTTTGCTCTTTTAGATGCTGGATTTCTTGTAATATATTGTGAGTTATATGAAATTCCTGAATGTTGTAAGGACTCAATCTCAGGAAATACATGTAGGTCCATCGTGTGATGAGTGGCAGAACAGCCAAAGGAAATATTCTGGTTTTGAAGTTACTAAGGAAGCTCTGTGTGATCAAAGAGTTTACTCATTGTCTTCTGACTCTGACTTCTCATCTACCCTATGGAACAAACACTCTGTCTTATCTCCACTGATATTGTCAGGAAGAACTGAGATAATGAACATGTTGCCTTTCTAGATAAGAAGAGAGACCTTCACATTCATTATCTTGTGTAATCCTGACAACAGTTTTATTTACATGTCATTAATAATTGCTTTGTATCAAAAGTTGGAGAGGTTAAATGATTTGCCCAGTGTCACAGGTATAATAAAGCAACTCCACAAATGCAAAGTGATGACCTCACCTTGTTGCCTCAGAAACAATAACCTTCCCTGAGAACTGGAACCAATGGATACACTTTAATTATAAATAGAAAATATTGCTGGATTTAAATACTGACAATGTTTTGCCACATTCCCTTTATAGGTGATGGCCCTTGGACAGGTGCAACTTCAGATTTAATTAAATGAAAAATCCTATACCCGTAAATCCTAGACGCAGCTCCTTACTTAGCCACAACAATGAATAATGTGATTTCTTCTGTGTTCACTTCATAGACAACACAGGGTTATAGGCCAAACAGTTAAGTCTTTAAATGCTATAACTTCCTCAATTACCTGACAGGTATATTCCCATTGATGTTGGATCAGGGGCAGGATATGTTGTTCTCTCTCAGCTCATTGAATTTCAAATGAAAAAAGAATAGTGAAGTAGTAAAAGGGCAGTTATCTAGAAAAAAATATGCACCTTTCAAGGGGTAAGTAAATTGAATAAAAAGAAGTGCCTCAAGTATCTACTTAGTGTTTTATAGCTGTGAATGATTTTCCAAATGTTGGTGATAAATCTGGGAACTTATCAAAGTATGAGTCGGGGAGACATGGTGAAGGTACCACTTAAATACAGTTATGAAAGGATCTACAAGGTAAAGTTTTCTGCTACCCAGAGCCTATAAATGATTTTAAAATTAATGAAAATTGATGACAAGATATAATATTGAAATAAAAAGTCTGAAGTATGAGCATGGCTAGAGACCAAACCAGTATACAATAAAGGCATAGCACAGCCTTTCTTAGACTTGCCACACCCAAATGCTCCCTGGGAACTTAAAGGGGCCACACAGAGCATAGTAATGTGACATTTGACTTCCAAATATCACTTGTGATACTGTGTATTCTGATGAATTGTGAGTCTGAAATCAAAGAGTGACGTAGTCAGGAATTCTGTGTCAGGTAGTATTGTAAGAAGACATTAGCTTGCATTTCACATGCATTTTTGTATACATTCACCTTACACAGCACTTCTATAAGCATTAATTTGCTTTAATGCCATAATAATAAGAAAGACAATAGTGGTATAACTAAACAAATTTTATAGAAAAACAGTCTTAGAGAATGTAAGAAAATTATTCAAGGACTCATTTTGAAGGGGCTCTGCTTTTCATAATAGCTGTTGTACATTTTGGGTTTTATTTACTCTTTCATGTTCTTACACTAGGTATAGCTGGGATAACTGTACTGCTGGTGTCTAATGGTTTACTGAAAGGAACCATTAATGCTTATATTTTTTGACCAATTTTGCATGCTTATATCTGGTGATCTGAATGACTAATTTGAAGACAACAATATATAATCATTGGTGAATTCCTGCCATCTTGTCTAGTGAAACTCTGTATTGCTTCTAATGGTATTTTTATTTTTTATTCTCCTTAATGGTTTGATCAATCTAGCATTCTTATATCTGGTAATCTGAGCAACTTCATTGAAGATAACAATATGTAATGTAATAACCACTGTTAATTCCTAACATATTGTTCTGAAACCTTGTATCATTTATATTATTTTTGCTTTATTTTGTTTTTGCCTAAGTTGGTATTTTCTTTTTAAAAATCTCTTTAAAATAAAACTAAAAGGGGGGGGCTCTAGGATAGGAAAAGAAGTGAAATTATCATTATTCACTAATGACATGATACTCTACATAGAAGGCCCCCAAAAATCCACCAAAAGGCTCATAGATCTGATAACCAAATTCAGTAGTATAGCTGGATACAAAGTCAACACTCAAAAGTCAATAGCATTCCTGTACACAAACAAGAAACACACTGAGATAGAAATCAGTGAAACCACACTTTAATAATAGAATCTAAAAAAATGAAATATGTAGGAATCAATTTAACAAAAGAAGTAAAAGCTCTATACAGTGAAAATTACAGTACTCTGAAAAAGAGATTGAAGAGGATTTCAGAGAATGGAAGGACATTCCTTGCTTAAGGATAGGAAGAACCAACATTGTGAAAATAACCATACTCCCAAAATTGTAGTACAGATTCAATGCAATCCCCATTAAAATTCTACTAGTATACCTCACAGATCTAGAGAAAACATTCCTAAAGTTCATCTGGAACAAGAGGCCTAGAATAGCAAAAGAAATCCTGGGAAACAAAGGAAAGGTAGGAGGCATTACAATCCCTGACTTGAAATTATACTACAAAACTAATGTGATAAATCAGCATGGTTCTGGCAAAAAAACAGACCTGAAGAACGATGGAACAGGTTAGAAGATGCAGGCACAGGTACAAACACACTCAACCACCTTATTTTTGATAAAGGGGCCAAACAAGTTCACTGGAAGAAAGACAGCCTCTTTAACAAATGGTGCTGGATAAACTGGCTTTCTACATGCTAAAGACTAAAATGAGACCCATGTCTATCACCATGTACTAAACTAAAGTCAAAATGGTCACAAATCTAAATATAAAAACAGAAACACTAAATCTACTGGAAGAGAAAGTAGGTATAATTCTCAAAGACATAGGGGTAGGCAGAGAGTTCATGAACAGAAACCAAACTGCACAGGAAATACTTAAAAGAATCAACAACCGGGATCTCATCTTATTAAAATGTTTCTGCACATTAAAAGAAATCACCAACAGAGTGAAAAGAAAACCCATGAATTGGGAAAAGATTTTATCCAACTCCCCCTCAGACAGAGAACTCCTATCTAGAACATATAAAGGGTTAAAAAAAATCAGGTCCCCAAAATTCAAACACCCAATCCAAAAATGGGCATCTGAGATGAGCACACATTTCTCAGATGAAGAAATACTAATGGCAAATAAATACACGAAAAAAAAATTCAACATCATTAGTCATTCAAGAAATGCAAATTAAAACAACTCTGAGATTTCATCTCAGCCCACAAAGAATGACTATCATTAAGAAATCAACCAAAGACAAATGCTGGAGGTGCGGTGGAGAAAAAGGAACACTGCTCCACTGCTGGTGGGAGTGTTGATTGGTGAAACATTGTGGAAATCAGTCTGGAGATTCCTCACAACACTAGGATTGGAAGTCCCACTTAACTGAGCTATTCCCCTTCTGGGTATTTTTCCAGAAGAATTAAAAACATCATACCACAGTGATATATGTGCACCCATGTTTATAGCAGCAAAATTTGTCATAGCTAAATCTTGGAAACAACCCAAATGTCCATCAACTGAGGAATGGACAAAAAAGATGTGGTGTTTGTATACAGTGGAGCATTACTCAGCTATAAAAACACACAAACTCGATGCTTTTATAGGTAAATGGATACAACTAGAGACCATACCCATATCTGAAATAAATTGGACTCGCATGTGTAAACATCACATTGTCTCCCTGGTTTAAGAAAATGAAAGAATAAATACAACCCTAAGTGTACAATAGATAATAAGAAAGGGGAAGAAACTGCTCAAAAGAAGGAGCAACTGGGGTGAGGGAAGGAAGAAAAAGTACCAAGGCAAATATATAGATAGACAGACAGACAGACAGACAGACAGATAGATAGATAGATAGATAGATATGGATGAGTGGTATAACTGTACTGTTGGTGTCTCGTGGTTTGTTGGGAACAGTTAATGATTAAAGATTTTCTTTTCCTACTATTTTGACCAATTTTACATGCTTGTATCTGGTAATTAGCAATTCATATCACAACAACAATCTGCAGTGTAACAACCAATGGTGAATTCCTACAATCCTGCCCAGTACCATTATGTATTGTCTCTAAGGTTGTTTTAAATTATTATTTTCTTATTGTCTTTAATGATTTGATCAATCCTCTAGACATATCTGGTAATCTGAGCAACTTCATTGAAGATAACAACATGTAACGCAACAACTACTGTTAATCCCTATCATTTGGTTTGAAACCTTGTATCATTTTTAATATCCTTGGTTTGTGTTGTTTGTATTTTGATTTTGTTCTTTTTATTTTCATACTGTTTTCTTTTTTTTTATAACACAACAACCATTGTTTTATTTTTAATTTATTTATTTATTATTGGGTTTTCTTTTAATGTATGTGGTGCTGGGGATTGAACTCAGGGCCTTGTGCATGCAAGGCAAGAGCCCTACCACTGAGCCACATCCCCACCCCCATACTGTTTTCTTTAAAAATAAAAAAATAAAAGTGGCTGTAGGTTTCATATCTAGAGTCAGAATTTATTAAATCTGGCATTTAAGTTTTTAATTCATATTGAATTGAATTTTGTGTGTAGTGATAGTTTTTTCTGCCTGTGGCTACCCAGTTTTCTTAGCACAATTTATTAAAGAGACAACTTTTTGCCCATTGTTGTGGGTAAGTCAGTGGGTTTACTTGAGCCCATTTCATGCCCTACCTAGAAAACATAGCAAGAACTTGTCACAAAAAATATCAAGTTGTCAGTAAATGTACAGGTTTATTTTGGACTCTGTGTCCTGTTTCACTGGGTTATGTGTCTTGTTTTACGTCATACTAATATCATCCTGTTTTAATTAATATAGTTTTATATTACATTGTGCAGTTAGGTAATATGGTGCCTGCAGCTTTGTTCTCTCTGGTCAAGATTGCTTTTGCTATTCAAGCTCTTTTTACTTTCCAAGTAAAGCTTAGAATTGTTTTTTCATTTCTGTGAAAACTTTTATAAGATTTTTAGAGATCATACAAAATTCATAAATTGCTTTTAATATTACAAATATTTTAAGGATATTAATTCTTCAAGTCCATGAACATGGAATGACTTCCCATTCCTCTGTGTCCTTTTAAATGTTTTTTGTAAAAATTTTATAGTTTTCATTATAGAGATTTTTTTCACTTCTTTGGCTAGATTTATTCTTAGATATTATTTTTTTGTAGCTACTGGGAAAGCAATTACTTTCTTGATTTTTATTTCAGATACTTTGCTATTGGTACAAAATATCTGTACTGACATTTGTCTCTAGATTTTCTATCCTGCAACTTTAGTATTTTTGATGGAATCTTTAGGTCTTTCTATATATAAAATCATGTCATTTATAAGTAAGGTCAGTTTGAAGGTTCTTTATATCTTTCTCTTTCCTGATTGTTCTAACTGGGACTTCCAGCACTGTACTGAATAAAAGTAATTTTATCATCCTTGTCTTTCTCTGCATCTTAGAGGAAAATCTTTCCATTTTTTTCCATTCACTATGATGTTAACAGTGGGCTTGTCGTATGTGCCTTTTATTAAGTTGAAGTACAGTCATTTTATACCCAATTCTTAGAAAATGTTTCATTAAAAGATGCCAAAGAATTTTAGTATTGTTTTTCTAGATCTGTTGAAATGATCACATGGTTTTAGTTCTTGAATCTGCTAATGTGTCAGATTTATTGATCTGTATATGTTGAAATAGCATATGTCTCTAGGAAAATTCTATTTGATCATACCAAATAATTTTGTATTTGTTGAAGATTTTAATGTTTATCTCCATCAGGAATATTAGTTTATGTTTTTTTTGTGTGTGTGTCTTTATCTAGTTTTTGTGTAAGTTTAATTTTGACCACATGGAATGAGCTTGGAAAAATTTCGGCCTTTCTCATGTTGGAATAGCATACTAAGAAATTCATATTTGTTCTTTAATGTGTAGAAGAACAAAGTAGTGAAGCAATAACCTAGTAGCCTGTTAGAAGAGAATGTAGGAGATCTTCAAAACACTAGTTAAGAAGTTTTGGATATGACTTTCAAAACACATGGAACAAAAGCAAAATTTAACAAGTGGGATAACATGAAACTAAAATGCTTTTCCACAGAAAAGAAAAAAAAATCAAGCAAGAAACCACTTACAGGGAGAAGAGTGTAAATCTGTGGTCTGTGCGTCTTCTATTCCTTCTGGGATGGCAGGGTCTGCAAGTAGAAAGTAAATCTGTGCTCTGCACTTCCTTCATTCCCAGTGGGGTAGAAAGGTCTGTAAGAAGAGGGTAAATCTGTGCTCTGCTCTTCCTCCATTCTCTCTGGGACAGAAGGGTCTGCAAGAGGAGTGGCTTGCAAGACGAGTGTGAGTCAGCACTCTGTGATTCCTCCATTTTTGTGGTGACAGCAAGGACTGTGACAGGAGTGTAAGGACACATGCATTTGTTGATTAGACTTTCCAGATCTCCAAGACCTGAGACCTAGGACAACATCCAGGTCCTAGGTGCACTGGAGCGCACGCACCATTGTAGGGTGGAGTAATCAATGAGACCAGCAATGTGGAAGTGCCTGAAGCAGCATCAAGGACACAGCATTTGGACTCTGCAAAACTCCACTGATAAAAGTCCAGTCCCATCCCCCACATCCAGAGGCCAAGATCAGCTTCATACCAAGAATATATCTGGGATTAAATATGGACAGAATCACAGAACTATAAACACCAGAGGTATTTTACAACTTTCGTTCTCCCTTGTTTGTCTGACTATCGCTTTCCTGTCTGGTTGGAAGTTATCTTGTTTTGTTCTGTATTCTGGAGTTATTTTTGCATCTGGGGTTTTTTTCTCTCCTTTCTCTGGTCTCATTTTCCTTTCTTTAATTTATCTCTTTTCTATTCTCTTTTTCTTCTTTGTTTGAAAATCTAGGTTTCTTACTGTTATTCTTATCCTCTTCTCTACACCTTCTTTCTCTCTTTTTCAACTTCTTCTTAATTTAAACTTTCAAATGGGCAAACATTATTTCTGCCCTTTCTGACTACGCCTTCATATTCTATTTCATTCTTTCTCTCTTGTGCCTTCCAGTTTCCCAAAACTAGTGTGATCATCCTTTAGTCTTCGGCCTTGACTACTGTATTTCACCTAGTAAGGTGAGTACATCCCTTAACATAACTCCTACACATACAAACTCCCCCCGCAGAAAGGTGAAATCACCTAAGGGGAAAATCACTGCATACAAGTGCACAGTATATATGTTCAATTCTATTATATAATTTCAGAGTTTTCTCCTGTGGTCAGAGGTAACGAGTTAATGGTTACCAGTGTTTATTTGTAGTTAAGCTGTAATTGAAACTTTTGTTATTACTTACTGTACTACTTTAGCCAGGATGTCATACATGATATAAACAGCTTTTCTCCCCTGCATGATAAATCTGTGATTGTATGAGGTTATAATCATCATCACAGCCCAGTACCAAAGGATTAGGAGCAGAGCCAAATAATAACCTAGCATTCTTTACAAATTGGGAAGGTAGGGTCTTGGCATAGCTATAAGAAACCACCTACATTTAGTAAACATCCCTGAAGAACAGATATCATCTAGGGTAGCCTCAATACTAGCACTAAAGTTATATATCATAAGAAACCAAAAAGTATCAGCATAGAAAACAAGAAAAAAAGAGAAATTAGAAAATGACAAGATGTAAAAGAAAAATGCAACCCCTGACCCCCAGCCCACCCAAGACTAGCCTAGAAATCAAGGAGATAGATGAAATTTAAAGTCAAACACTAAAACTTTATGAAATGATATCAACAGCAGTGAAAAAATGTGGAAAAGATTATGAAGAAAATATTATCCATGGTACAGAGAAAATGATATTTAAAATAAAAAATATTAGTGAAGATACAGATAAAAGAGTAAATGAGCTTAGAAAAATGATGGAAACAAAAAAAGCCCAGTGTTATAAAGAAGTAGAATCCATGACACAGATCCAAACAGAAACCCAAGAGATTAAAAGTTCCACTAAAAGTATATGCAGCAAGTTGAATGAAGGAGAGGATAAGATTTCACATTTTGAAGAAAGAATTTCAGCTAGTGATAATGAAAAGAAAGATATCTTAAAAATTGCAAGAGACTATAGAAGAACAATCCAACAGGTACAAGATGAATCAAAGAGAATAACAGAAGATTGATTTGAATAAATAAGAAAGCTGGAGACAATAAAATAACATTTTAAAAAGATTTTTCAAAGAAATAATGACAGAAAACTTCCCAAGCATACATAAAGAATTTGACATGCAAGTAAATGAAGCATATAGAACTCCAAATAGTCCTGAACAAAATAAAACTACACCAAGATACATAATAATCAGTATTCCAGAAATTCAGGACAACAGAATATTAAAAGGTGTTAGAAAAAATAAAGAGATCACCTATAAAGCAAAGCCCATCAGAATCACAGCAGACTTCTCAACACAAACTCTTAATCCAAGAAGAACTTGAAGTGAAGTATCTGAAGTCATGAAAGAAAACATCTTCCAACCCAGACTGATGTATCTTCCAAAACAATCTTTCAAAATTAATGGTGAAAAAAGATACTTCTTTGACAAAGAACAATTGAAGAGACACACGAAAACCAAACCAATGGTACAAAGATAACTGAAAGATATTCCAGACAGACATAAAAATGATCACAATTCCAAGAACAACAGAAAGAACCAACTAGGCAAGGCAAGCAGTTACACAGAGGAGGAAAGTAGGTAACCACCAGCAGGAAATTCCAATGACCAAGATAAGCCAATATATAGCAATTATAACCATCAATGTAAATGGACTCAATTCACCAATCAAAAGAAACAGACTGGCAGAGTGAATCAAGAAACAAGATCCAAAAATATGCTGTATACATGAAACACATTTAAAACAAAGAGTAATTCCTACACTGAAAATCAAAGGAAGGAAAACAATCGTCCGTTCAACAAGAACAGAAAAAAGCAAGGGTAGCTATTCGGTTCACAGACAATGTCAATTTCAAACCAAGAATGATCAAAAGGGATGAAAAAGGTCACTGCATACTTGGTAGGAGAACACTTCAAGAAGAAGAGAACATTCATAAATATATATGTACCAAATACAAGAGCACCAACTATATAAGACAATCATTAGTAGACATAAAAATTCAAATAAGCAACACCACAATTGTAATGGGAGATGTTAATACCCCATTATCACAAGGAGAGAGATCAAGTAGACCAAAACTCAGCAAAGAAATAAGAGAACTGAACCAAACCTGTGAGCAAATGTACTTAGTAGATGTTTTCAGAATGTTCTGTCCAACATCTTCAGAATACGCATTCTTCTTAGCTGCATATGGAACATTCTTTAAAATAAACCATATACTAGCCCACAGCACATGCTTAAATAAATGCAAAGGAATTGAAAGTATCTCATGCATAGTATCTGATAATAGTGCAATGAAAGTTGAAATTAACAGCAAATGAATTCTCAAAAGTTGCATAACTCATAAGTGAAATAAATCAGCGGAAATAAATCAGCGATACATGTGCAAGCAACGCATTGTATCACTGGTGTAAGAACCCGAGGGTGGGAATATAAACTAAGAGACATGAAGGAAATCTGTTCTAAAACAAAGAACAGATAGGACGAAGGAAAGTAGAAAAGAAAAAGACAAAAATGTATGTATGTATATATGAATATGCATATATGCAGGAGGGCTAACATGGTTCTACTATTGTATTATATCATTTAATGCTAAGCAATAATCGATGACGGGTTATTTGATCAATCTTGTATGTCTGTATGTGTTATCCTGAACACACACTCCGAAGATATCAATATGTAAAGCAGCAACTATTGGTGTTTTTTTGTTGTTGTTGTTGTTGCTGTTGTTGATGTTTGCCTGTTTTGTTTTTTATCTTTGGATTTTTGGTTTTTGTGTTTTTTCTGTTGTTGAGAGGATTAATTGTCTGACTAAATTTGCATGTCTGTATATGGGTTTATATATTTACACCTCGAAGATATCAATGGATAAAGCAATAGCCACTGTTTAGACCATATCACCTTGTCTATAGATTAGTTGTGATTGTACTATTTTTTATGCTAATTGGTGTCTGTTTGTCAATATGTTTTTGTACTTTTATTTTTTTAAAATAAAAAAAAGAAAAAAAAACATGAAAATTTAATAAAACTCTCCTGAGCAAACAATAGGTCACAGATGAAACAAAGGAAGAAATTAAACAATATCTACAACTAAATGAGAATGTAGATACATCATACAGGAATTTATGGGACACAGTGAAAGTCATCCTAAGATGTAAATTTATAGCAGTGAATTCAAACATCAGGAAAACATCCAAAGCACAAATGTACAAATTAATGTTACACCTCAAGCTCTTAGAAAAAGAAGACAAACTCAAAGTCCATAGAAGGAAAGACATTATAAAGATCAGAGCAGAAATTAACACAAAGGAGACTGAGAAAACCATGCAAAAAATTAATCAGTTGAAGAGTTGGTTCTTTGAAAAATAAACAAAATTGACAAAACCCTAGCCTACCTTCTCAAAAAAGGAAAGAATAGGCAGAAATTCATGCATTGAGGAATGATAATGGTGAAGTCACTACAGATCCTGTGGAAATTCAGACCATCATGACATCTTTAAAATTCTTTACTCTCATTAGATGGAAAATGCAAAAGAAATGGACGTATTCCTAGATACATACGGATTATGAAAGCAAAATCAAGATGTTATAAAAATCTCAGTAATACAATATCAGTTAATGAGTTTGAAAATGTAATTAAAACCTTACCAACAAAGAAAAGCCCAGGTTCTGATGAATCTAATGCCAATACTCTTCAAACTCATCAATGAAATTAAAAAGGAAACAATACTCCCTAACTCATTCCTGGAGGCAAACATTACCCTGATACAATAACAAAGACACAATAAGAACCAAAAGAACTGCAGGCAACATTTTTTAAAAAAATGAACAGAGATGTAAATATCCTCAATAAGATACTAGGAAACAGAATTCAACAAATCATCAAGAAGATTGTATACCATGACCAGGTGGGATTTATCCTAGGAATGCAGGGATGGTTCAACACACACAAAACAAAAATTGTAGTACACCATACCAATAAAGCCAGTGTCAAAAATCACATGGTCATCTCAATAGATGTAGAAAAAGCTTTTGATTAAGTCTAGCATTCATTCATAAAAAAAAGAACCCTACAGAAAATTGGAGTAGGTGGTCTTTATCTCAATCTGATAAATGCCTCTATGACAAACCAATGGCCAACAGAATACTAAAAGGAGAAAAACTGAAAGTTCTCACTTTAAAATCAGAGAAGGACATCCAATGTTATCACTCCTCTTCAACACTGCTTTGAAAACATCAACCAGAGCATTTAGACAAGAGAAAGAAATGAAAGGAATAAGGATAAGAAAAGGGTTTCAGCAGAACTCTTCTCCTCTGGTAAGGCCTGCGCCTGGGCTCTGCCGCCCTGACCTTCAACCAGAGAGGGAGTCCAGCCTGTGGCGTCCCCTGAACAGCGTTTGGTTTGTGAGGAACTCTTCTCAGGAAAGGTCTGCATCTGTGCTCTGCTCCATGCTTTCGAGTTAGGAAGGAACTCAGACTGGGAGGGCCTGTCCCTGTTGGTGGTTGACACCTGCAGTATGGAAACAGCCTCAGGGTCTGTGGTCCTCGGGGGGGGGGGGGGGGGGGGGGGGGGGGGGGGGGGGGGGGGGGGGGGGGGGGGGGGTTGGGAGGAGAGGCCTGTTCTCCCCTGACCAGCTACCAGAGGATCTTGAAGCAGTGGCCCCTGCCTAACCACCATTGGCTTCAAGGCTGAGGGGTGCATGCTTCCCATCCACAGACTGGAGACCTGGTACTGAAGCCCAAAACTACCCCACCATCACAGGTGTGGTCTGAGCTGTGTACCCCAACAATTTCCTCGGGTTCCTGGGCCCAGTGGAGTTGGCAGTCTGCTACCACCTTGGGATTAGTTTGACATCCAGGTCAACTAGAGGCCCTAGAGTCCTTTGTGAGCTGCCTGGGTGGTTTGTAGCTCAGCACTTATCATTTGACCTTCAAAATGACAAGACATAGGAGCAAAATGCAGTCTCAGAACACAGCTCCACCCAGAACAAGTACAGGAGACAATGACATAGGAGAACTAGGAAGCCACACACCTAAAATTTCTGAAACAATCACATCTGAAGTAAAGAAACAACTCCATCAGGACATAGAAGAGATTAAATCAGAACTAATCTCTCAGGCAAAAACTGAAATGAAAATAACAATGGAAGAAATGCTTCGCGCATACAGAGAATGTCAAAGATAACAAATGGAAACATTACATGAGCAATTTAGGAATGAATTAGGACACACAAAACAGACTCAAAGAGATTTTTAGGAAATAAAAACTTCCACTGAAAGCTTGCAAAACCGCTTGAATGAAGCCAAAGATAGAATTTCAGATCTTGAAGACAGCATGGTAACTAGCAACCATGAAAGGAAGGATCTCTTAAAGTCATCCAGGATCCAGGAAAAACCAATCCAACAGCTGCAAGATGAAGCAAAGAGAAATAATGTCCGAGTAATAGAAACCAGTGGAACAGCAGGAGGCAACACAAATGACATAAAAAGAATATTTGCAAAAGTAATAGCAGAAAATTACCCAAGAACAGGAAAAGACACTGATGTGCTGGTAAACAAGACATATAGAACTCCAATGAGCCACAACCTGAATAAAAACACACCCAGACATATAATAGTCAAGATCCCAGATATCCAGCAAAAGAACACAATATTAAAAGCTGCTAGAGAAAAGAAACAGATCACCTATAAAGGAAAGCCCATCAGAATCACAGCAGACTTCTCAACGGAAACCATGAAATCAAGAAGAGCTTGGAGCAAGATATTACAGATTCTGAGACAAAACAACTTCCAACCCAGACTGATGTATCCTGCAAAACTATCCTTCAAAATCAATGGAGAAATAAAATATTTCCATGAAAAAGAACAACTGAAGAATTTCATGAATACCAATCCAACATTACAAAAAGTACTAAAGGATATTCTAGACAGAGAAAAAAGAGACCACAATCTCAAGAACAACAATAGAAAGAAACTCTTAAGCAGAACAAGCAATTAAACAGATAGTAAAACTAGGAAAGCAAGAGCAAGTAAACAGTATGACAAGAATAAACCAACATATAACAGTTATAACCATTAACATAAATGGCTTCAATTCACCAATCAAAAGAAACAGATAGGCAGAGTGGATTAAGGGACAAAATCCCACAATATGCTGTATACAGGAAACACAATTTACTCAAAAGGAAACCCACAAACTGAAAGTCGAATGATGGAAAAAAATTCTCCATGCAACAGGTTCCCAGAGAAAAGCAGGGGTAGCTATTACATTTGCAGACAATGTAAACTTCAAACCGAAAACAATTAAAAGAGACAAAGAAGGCCACTACATACTAGTTAGGGGAAAGCTGCAAGAGGAAGAGATAACAATCTTAAACATGTATGCACCAAATACTGGAGCACCAAACTATGTAAGGCAAATCTTAATGAACATAAAACAACAAATAATCAATAACACTATTGTAATAGGGGACCTAAACATCCCTTTCACACAGAGACAGGTCAACTGGACTAAAACTCAGCAAAGATATAACAGACCTGAACCAAATGTGTGTACAAATGGATTTAGTAGACATACACACAGTGTTCCATGCCACAACATCAGAATATACATTTTTCTCAGCCGTACATGGGACTTTCTCAAAATAGACCACATTCTAGCCCATGGAGCATACCTACCTAAATGCAAAAGCATTGAAATTATCCCATGCATATTATCTGACCACAGTGCAATGAAATTGGAAATTAATGACAAAGGGAATTCCAAGAACTACACAAACACTTTAAATTAGACAACAACCTCCTGAGTAACCAATGAGTCACAGAAGAAATTAAAGATGAAATTAAAAAACACCTACAAACAAATGAAAATGCAAATACAACTTACAGGAATCTCTGGGATGCAATGAATGCAGTACTCAGAGGGAAATTTATGGCGATGAACTCACACATAAAGAAAACAGAAAGAGAACAAATAAATAGCTTAATGCTGCACATCAAACTTTTAGAAAAAGAAGAACAAGTCAAGCCCAAGGGAGGAGATTATAAAGCTTAGGGCAGAAATTAATGCAATTGAGATAAACAAAACTCTTCAAAAAAATAACTGAATCAAAGAGTTGGTTCTTTGAAAGAATAAACAAAATTGATAAACCCTAGCCAAACTTATCAAAAAAAGAAAGGAAAGAACTCAAATCCTTGCAATAGGGAATGAAAAGGATAAAATCACTATAGATCCTACAGAAATTCAAAAGATCATTAATACCTACTTTGAGAATCTTTACTTCCGTAGAATAGAAAACTCAGAAGAATTGGGCAGATTCCTAGAAATGTACGAATTACCAAGTTAAATCAAGAAGATATAAAAATCATGAACAACCCAATATCAATTAATGAGATGGAAAAAGTGATCAAAAACTTACTAACAAAGAAAAGTCCGGTCCCTGATGGATTCACAGCAGAATTTTATAAAATGTTTAGAGAAGATTTAATGCCAGCACTTCTCAAACTCTTCATTGAAATTGAAAAGGGAGCAATTCTCTCGATCTCAGTTCTGTAGGCAAGTATTATACTGATATCAAAACCAGAGAAGGACCCAATCAACAAAGAGAACTATAGGCCAATCTCTCTAATGAGCACATATGCAAATATACTCAATAAAATACTTAGCAAATAGAATGCAGTGTATCATAAGGAAAATTATACACCATGACCAGGTTGGATTCATTCCAGGAATGCAGGGATGGTTCAATATTTGCAAATCAATTAATCATATCAACAGAGCCAAAGACAAAAACCACATGACCATCTCCATAGATGCGTAAAAAGCTTTTGATAAAGTCCAACATGCATTCGTGTTAAAAATCCTAGAAAAAATATGAATAGATGGACTTTTCCTCAATCTGATCAAAGCCATCTACGACAAACCAACAGCCAACATCATACTAAGTGGACAAAAACTGAAATCTTTCACTTTAAAGTCAGGAACAAGACAAGGATGGCCACTGTCACCACTACTATTCAACACAGTTCTGGAAGCACTAGCCAGAGCAATTAGAGCAGAGAGAGAAATAAAAGGAATAAGGATAGGAAAGGAAGAAGCAAAACTACCACTGTTTTCAGATGACATGATACTTTACATGGAAGACCCCAAAAACTCCACAAGAAGACTCCTGGAATTAATTGACAAATTCAGCAGTGTAGCTGGATATAAAGTTAACACCCTAAAATCAATAGCATTCCTATACACAAACAACAAACAGACTGAAAGAGAAATTAAGGAAACTATACCTTTTCCAATAGCATACAAGAAATTGAAATATTTAGGAATCAATCTAACAAAAGAAGTAAAATATCTATTCTATGAAAACTACAGTACTCTGAAAAAAGAGATTGAAAAGGATTATGATAAGGAGAAAAACATTCCCTGCTCATGGTGAGGAAGAACCAACATTGTGAAAAAGGCCATGCTACCAAAATTGTTGCACTGATTCAAAGCAATTCCCATTAAAATACCATTAGTATGCATCACAGACCTAGAGAAAACATGCCTTAAATTCATCTGGAACCAGAAGAGACCCAGAAGAGCAAAAGTAATCCTGGGCAACAAGGACAAGTCTGGTGGAATCACAATCCCTGACCTAAAATTATACTACAAAGCTACTGTAATAAAATCAACCTGGTACTGGCTAAAAAACAGACCTGAAGATCAATGGAACAGACTGGAAGATGCAATCACAACGAAAAACCCACTCAGCTACCTAATATTTGACAAAGGGGTCAACCAAACTCACTGGAAAAAGAAGGCCTGTTTAATAAATGGTGCTGGAAAAACTGGCTTGCCTTTTGCCAAAAACTGAAAATAGACCCAGGTCTATCACCATGCACCAAACTCAGGTCAAAATGGATCACAGACCTCAATATTGAAACAGAAACACTAAATGTATTGGAAGAGAAATTAGGTAAAAATCTTGAGGACATAGGAGTAGGCAGAGACTTCATGAACAAAAATCAAACTGCAAAGGAAACACTTCAAAGAATCAATAACTGGGACCTCATCTTACTG